>JALJCO010010650.1:580000-640000 GCA_023101725.1 Atherinomorus stipes | reverse complement strand
TGGGTTATAAACCCTAAAACATTATACAGGATCAATTTGAAATGCTAATTTGGTTGCAGAGCTAAGCTACTGAAAAAAGATTATTTATATATCTGTACTAGAGGCTGTAATAAACAGATCTGGAGAAAACTGTATTTGCATATTTTGCGAGTTGGACATGGAATAATACGCAGATATACTCCAAATCAGACACATACTGTATATACCAACTGATGAATATAAGAGCATTATAATGAAGCGGTGAATGTGGCTTATTTCTTTAGATAACTTATTCAAAAGATGCACTTTTTGTGTGTTTGAGAAATTTTGCTTCTGTAGAAGATGTTCAGGTAATATATCAGCTTATGCATCCTCTGCTGATGACCTGCTGTCATTCTTGGTCAGGATATGTTTTAATAATTGGATTTTCAATTCAATTCCTCATGGTTTACTCAAAAAAATGTAACAAGATTCAGGAACACAACATTGACATTATTCAGAAGAAAACTAAAGCCCCAAGATTGAGAAAACATACATCCAACCCAGCTAAAACATACAAAACATTATTATGATTTAGAAAACAATAATACATTTCAAGAAAGAGTATAATCTTTGATAAAAACTCATACGTTCAGAGAGCAAAAAAGAAAAGAGTAGAAAGAAAATGACATTTGAAATGATTTTGCTCCTCAGGGATACCGTACTTTAAAAGGTAGCACTGTATAACTTTCTGACCTTAAAATGATGTGTTATTTATTTTAATGACACAGAAACATTTATTATGTACGTTTCTGGAGCCATTGATAGCCAGCTGCATGTCAATGATGAAAAAACTTCAGAACTTTTTCCTCTGGGACAATGCATTTTTAGCTGAGTGTTTGCTTCATGACCCATGCCACACATCATCATCAATGCACTGGCCATTTTTAATGGCTGATTCTAAAACAAGACAACATCAGACTTACTTTTACTGAGCTCAGAGTACAGATAGGATGCAAAATGGATGCCGAATTAACCACTGTTAGGGGGCACCTTACTCGGGAAATCTGCCATACTGTTATATGCTTCTTTAAGTATTGATTAGAAGAGGCTACACTCGTCCAAATCAGTAGCTACATCTTGAATTCTCTGTTGAACGTTTGAAATGAAAGTTGAAGGTTTTCTTTTACTGTGGTTTATGTGACCACACTTTGCTGTCAAATAAAACGAATCAGTCGCTGTTGTTGGTGGTGACAGCTTCCTTCTCTGATGTACTGAGCAGTTTATCATGCACATCTTCAAGGGGTGTTAATTATGGTGCTGGGTGGGGAAATTCAGAACCTGTGGGACTTCATAGACCCATGAGATAATTTGATCTCTAACTCATTTTCTCTTTGACCATCTAAAAATAAACCCAGCAGAGCAAAAGTGTTAAATAATCTATTCCCAGTTCAGAAACAATGTGCCGAATTAGTCATTAAAACTGTCTAAATGTGATTGTTCTTTATTTTCCTTTTGTGCTTCAATATAAGCTTAGTCATCTAGGAAACATGAGCCAGAGTAAGAATAACTATCAGTGGGATTGGTTTGGGCACATGTCACTGCTTTGAGTATGCAAAGGAACAAAGGAAAGAAGAAAAGCAGAGGAAAGTCTTTGGGGGTGTTTTGGTGGGAGGAAGGAGAGGGAGTTTAAGGAGCTCTAAAAGCTGATTTGCAGGTGAAATAGATGGCACACTCCGCTTTGTGACCATTGTCCTGCTCACTGACCAGATGGTCTCTTCAAATGCTTTCGAGCTGAAACCCCAACATAGTAGAACTGAATATACTTATGTGGGATTTGGCCTCTCTAATAGGCTAATTTGAAAATTACAGTTCATGTTAATGGATATAATTTTAAGCCTGGCGGCACATTCCTTATGACTGTGATTATGAAATATCTCATAATGCAACCCAGAAAATGCAATTACTCTAAAATAAATTTCTTCTTTCGGTCGCTAAACTTTCAGCTCCAATTGAGTTTTCCGTGACTTCAGAGAGACACTTATTAACCCACTCATCTGGAGCTGACACATGGAGATACATTTCCAGAGGCTTGCAGTCTTAGTGAATGACAATAATGTGCAAAAATCTCCAAGGGGTGCTGCGAATATCCGTTTTTATGCCAAATAAGTAAAACTCTTAGCTTTTAGAAAAGTGTGTCTGACTCTTGGAGGAGAAGGAAGGTGGGTCTGTGCTTTTGAACCTCAAATGAAGGATGAAGACTTCAACACAGACACTAACACACAGTCTCAGAGTTAACCTTCTAAAGACAAGGCAAATAAAATATAAGTCCAAAGAGAAGAATAATTTGGTATCAGTTTTTTTTACTTCCAACACAATGACTACATGAACTCATCTTGAGATACCAAATGAGAAACAAGCAATGCTGCAAACATTCACTCAATTAATCATAACACATCAAGTGAAGATGGCAAGTTTTTATCATAATGTCACACTGTTACAGAGAAAATATGCATGCATGATGTTCTGCAGCACAGTTTGGGCATGTCCTAAAACTGACTTTTAGTGAATATTGACAAATATTCTACAACTTTCAAAACCACCTATCTTCAAAATGTACATATTTAACCCGGTCCTCTGTTTTGCATATTTGAGTTTGAGTTTATTTTAAATAGGAATAATGCATATTAATGAACATATACAGTCGTCCTCAAAATTATTCATACCCTCAAATTAAAGAAGGAAAGAAAAAAATCAGCTGTCAGTGAAATAACATGAAATTGAGAAAAGTAATAAATAAAAATTCTATGAAAATCGAGACATTTATTTTGCATTGTGGTTGGAAAGAAATATTAAAAACAAACACACAAAAAAAATAAAACAAGTAAATAAGCATGATGGGGCTCCGGAGCTAAAATTTTGTTGAGCAATACTTCGAGACAATCACTGCAATCAGGTGTTTTCTCTAATGTTCAAAAAGACTTCACCTGTTGACAGGTATTTTGGCCCACTGTTCATGGGAAAGGTGCTCATGTGTGTCTGGGATAGTTTTGTTTGTTTGTTTTTTTTACATTTTTTATTTCCTACCATAATTGAAACGCAATATCTTATTTCACTAAATCATAATTTTGTAAATTTTCATTTATTATTAGTTTCTTCTGTTTTTGTTATTTGAATTACTATTGTGAATTTAGCCTTTTCTTTAATTGGAAGGTATGAATAATTTTGAGGACGACTGTCCTGTAAATGTGCAAGATTATAGTCAACAGCTGATTTCCATCTTTAGTCCCTTCTGCAAAAAAATAAATAAATAATGCATTTTCTGCAATGGATGTTACATTTCTCAACATGTAAATTTGATCTAATCCTGTTGTGTGTGGACTTGACATCAAATTTTCCTGTTCTGCATCAAAAGCATTGCCAAGCATTCTACACTGTAGTAAATTTACAACAACGTGCTTACAAAGTTTCCTTTAATTTCATCAAGTCAAAGTGAAAAAACAGATAACAGAAACATGTATTACAGACCTTAAATATGGATAAATGTCAATATTTTAAATTTAGGTGCTCAGATGACAAAGTTATTTCCAGTCAGAAAATAAAAGGACATGTCAATAAATACAAGGTAATGGACAGCCGATAACTGTCTATAAATAAAATAAATACCCCGGAAAAGTTGTTGAAGTCCACCTCAAGCACTAAAAATCAAAACTGGAAAATGGAAAAACTTTTGCATAGGCCTTGTGTGAAAGAGTCTGTTTAAAGAAGGATGCTCATCTTTATTTTCTTGCACTGAGCTGCTTCGCTGGAACCACTGAGAAAAGGATTCCGGGTGTTCTTAGTTTCTGACGTCCTCCTCTTTTTTGTGAAATAATCTGCAAAGAGAACAAACAGAAATAAGTTTTCACTCACACATTACTTTAAAGTGAAGCGTTCAAACTCTTGGAGCTAAATGGTTTACCTGTAATTCGTGAGTTGGCTCCGGGCTCAGATGCCGGTTTGGAAAGCGACCTCTTCCTCCGAACCGGCGTCGTTTCAGCGGGACATCTGGCTGTGTTGGAGATGCTGGAGCAGTTCTCCTGGTCGGTTGGTGCGCTTTCCTCTCTGCGGCTCAGCTTACCGTCATCATCAGTACAGCTAACTGCATCTTTCATCTGCGCAGACTCCAGGTAAAAAGACGCAGCGCAGTCCATGGAGATCTCTTCCCACTGAAACCTGCCTGGCAACGGCATCTCAGCCTGGAAGTTAAAGTTCCATCTCCGGCTGTCCTGCTCCGTAATTTCCAAAAGCTTTGACTCCAAATCCCGACGCAGCTGGTCGTGGTCCACGGGGCCGAAGAGAGTCCTGCAAACAGACTGCCTGCCTCTGAGGAGATCCATGGTGCCGTCCCCCTCTGGTCTGCTCTGGGCACCATGGCAGGGCAGGACAATTTAAAGACAGCAGGCCGCAAGGTGTTTTGTTTGTACACAATAAGCAGAGGCTTCTGATTGGCTGCAGCTGTCTGGCGCAAATTCATTCATTGTGTGGTGAAAAACTTCAGATCTTAAAAGACTGGTTGTCTGTCCTGAAAACAGGGGGTCAATTTGGAATTATCATAACAAAGACGAATCCCTCTGGGAGGAGTGATGACGCACAGGCTGGATACATTTAGCATCTTGTCACTTTGACTGGTGGAGAAAGTGTTTTGGTAAAACTAGGCAGCCTAAAAATGCTACATTATAAGTAGTAAAATGCTACATAAAGTCTTACATAACCATAATGTTTTCATTTTTTTTTATTTATTCCATTGATTGCTTTTCATTTTTTAAGTTTTGTTACCTTAATATTTAAATTGTGACAGATATGCAACTTTTTTGTTTAATTGTATTTAATTGGGGATAGGATATGCAGGAAATAACTCAAATTGATTATGTGAAGTAAAAAATAAAACTTATTTATTTTCTTTAAATTCCTGGGTCATTTTCATGATCAACCAAGGGAGCTGACATAAATCATCCATCAGTTGTATACAGTGTTTAGCCTTATTTACATGCATTGATTAATCTTATGTAATTTTTTTGTAAACTGTTTTTCAAAATGGTCTTTTCCTATCCAGCACTGTTTCAGAAACTCTAGAAATTTCATCATGTGTTTTTGATGCAATGAAATAGAAGGACTTTTTTTCCTCTATTCTTCTGTGGAAGAATCCTGCCTTGTTCCGGTACCTAAAAATATCTTCCACTAAATGACACAAAAAGGACCTTACATCTTGAAACTCCCAGGGAAAAGGGTTTTTGACTCACCTCAGTAAGAAAGTGAACTATTTCAGGACCCACGCTTTGTTTATTGTAAGGGGGTTGGGGTTGCAGACGTCAGCAAGCCCACACTCCTCTGAGCAAATCAGGCAGATTTCTGAGGATCATATTCTTTAAATTTCTCAAGTGATTCTAACCCAATTCAACTTGCCGTGTTATGTGAGAAACTCCAGAAAAGACATGCCTTCACAACTGCCTGGATTTATGACTACTTAACAAGCACACCAGCTACTGAGACTGTTAGAAGGTGGTCAGCACGGGAGCACTGTAAGGGAGGAACTGTACTCTCACCATTCACACTGTACACCTCAGACTTTCAGTGTAACTCCTTTTATGAAACACTGATGGGTGTAGAATTGGGTAAGGACAAAGGGGACATGTCCCAACAGCTGGACTTTATCAGGAGGGCCATCAAAGGGAAATTATTGCTGTGTGTTCTTCTCTCTAACACATACACTGTTGTCACATTAGAAAGACATTAGAAATAGAACATTTTTACATCAGTAATCTGGACCAAATAAAAATATTTGCAACAAGGTCAAACAGGTCCACAGAAAGGAAAGTTGGTTGTTTTGTTGGGCAGTATGTGTAGCTTAATGTGGTAGTCGGGGGATCAGTGGCTTCACTAGCCATTCTGGTTCACTGTCTGACAGTGAAGACTGCATTCTTGTGTCTCACCGCGATGACTTGGGTGGCTAACTCCACTTTGGGGGCAGTCAGCTGCTGATACTGGCTGTCATCGCTGTCACTCACCATTTTAGAAGAGCTAGCTCTTCTAGAGCCAGCTAGCAGCAGAGAGCAATGCTAACGGTGGTTGTATCTTCAGTCAGAACTTTAGCAGCAAAGAAAAGAACGTTTTGTCTGACGTAGGGCAGAAGCCCGAATCGCCACACACATTAAATCTGGCTGAGGAGCATTTCCTGGTGTGTGGATCTTTCTTCTTCTAGTTCACAAGAAGGATCAGAACAGACTCTACCGTATAAAACTAGTTTTTGAGGAAGCTGAGAATCTTCAGTGTCTCTCTCTTGTGGAAAGTGCAGTCTGCTTTGCTGTCACCTGGGACGGCATCAGAGCCAGACTTAAAGGGATATTGTGTAAGTTCTCCTGTTATTTATTCACAAAAACTGATTATTTGGTTCAAAAGTGTTTTTTCATTAATCAGTAATCACTCCCATCAACAAACTGAAGTGCTCCTCTAAGTTCTAAATTTGCCGTCCGTATCATTCATTTACACATCGAGCGGGGCGGCTCGGTGAAGGCTGCCATGTCGTATCGCCATGTTTTTGCGTTCGGGAGAAGCGTGACGGTAGGAAAACACAGAAACTCACCGGACACACCGGAGTTTTCAGCTCAGTTCGAGGTAATGCCTTTGAAAAGTCACCGCGCTGCAGTGGGGAGAAACCAGCGTCTCACTGATGCTGGGTTCACATGCAGTCGGGCAGATGGCCGTTGGTAACAAACCAGATGTCATTTTAATCAATGAAGCCGAGCGAAAGACGGTAAAACATGGGTCAGGGAAAACAATACGACATCGCCATGACAACAAATCAGATGTGGACTGATGTCACTGTAACTGACGGACCACATCTTCACATAGAGGCTGGTGATAACTTTACATGCATCGCCTGTCCGGTTTCACGCGAATGCAGCATGAAAAGTACGAGGGAGCTGCTCGCGATTACACAGTGTCCCTTTAAAGAAATTCAACAAACTAATCAAGAAAGCTGACTCCAAGCTGATTGTACAGAGCAGAATGCTGCCCAAGCTCCTGGACATAGCAGATTATTTTTCACTCTCTTTACACAACACAGTGAGAAGAAAACAAAGTTTATTGACCAAGAGGCTTCTTCAGGTTCACTGTAATACAGAATGAGACAGGAGATCTTTCCTGCCAGCTGCCATCACCCTCTAGAACAAACTTAAATGACTGATTAATGGTTTCTAATAAAAAATAAATAAATAAATAAGTAAGAACTGCAACAACATTATAACTTCCCTCAGGGCATGAATAAAGCATCTTCCATTTGTACAGTACACTCATTATGAAAGGCCCCAAAGTCACTAAGCAAGGGCCCTACCAAACAAGCAGCATAATGAAAACAAAGAAGTTCTCAGGAGCAAAGTTTTAAGGAAGTTCTGGTTATGGATCACCGCGAGCCTACGTCACAACCCGGAATTCATGTGACCGCGAAGCTGGTCCCGGTGAAAATATGCTTCGTATTTGAACGCCGTCTGATGGACTATGAGCCTCAAAAACTGCTTTTGCACTCTTTTTAATTTTTTTCTCCGCCGGTCTGTCTTTGAAATATTATAGAAATGACGTCCAGTTATACTGAAAGTCTTACTGCCGACGCTAGAAGAAGATACGAAGCTAAACTAGTATCTGTTGGACTAAGTGATGCCCATCTTCTGCTGCTACAGCCTGGTTAGACGAACCTACCTGTACATAACAGCCTGATGATCAGTTTCCCGATCTCATGATGTATTTGGTTTCATCAGGTAAGCCCCGTGTTCAAGCCATTTATTTTTTATAGAATATAAATTTTCCCCGGATTTTTAAGAAATGGTGGTATTTCTTTGATGTACTTCTCAGGAGTTTACTCTCATTGATAAAGCTATAAATTACCGGCAGTCTCATCTGTATGTAACCGGTTATGACTGTGCATGTTTATAATGCTGCAAATGCCTTTCTGTCGCTTTTTATGCTTTTATTCTTATGTGGGAACATTGATGGCAGTAATCTGGATGAACGTAATCGTTAACGGTCCTGAGGAGACGGGAACAGCGGGCGGCGCTGTGATTCTGTACATCCACTGATTTAATGGTGTTTTCTATCATCTGTACAAAAACAACTACAGGGTTTAAAAAGTGAGACCACATTATATGCTTTTTTTTATCAGTCACAAAGTGATCGGAACATATTGTTAGATGTTTCCATGGTTTCCAGCGTGAACTGTCAGCATTTATGGGCTTGATAGCAGCTAGCCACTTAGCATGTTGTTCGGGACTTTTTCTGTTGTTTTGGGAACTGGAACAAACATATTCTCTTGTCCGTGTGATAGATATGTTTATGGCAGCCATACACAGTGTGACTTCTCGGTATTTCCAAAGTAGAATAAACGAAGATTGACGAGTAATGAAGCAGTTAATTCAGTGGCTCCCCTATGCAACGAAGCTATGTTTTCACCTGTTACCTAACCGGATGTGACGAATTTGGCGAAAATTCCCGGATGTTCGCGGTGATCCATAGTTAGCATACAACCCCAACTCTACAGGAAGCTGGGACACTGTGTAAACAAAAACAGAATGCAATGTTTCAAATTCTGATAAACCAACATTTTCTTTAATGTAAAACAAAACATTCACTCATTTTTTTTTGTACTACTTGTCCAGTTCAGGGTTGTGGGGGTTGCTGGAGCCTGTCCAAGTAATTATGAGTTGAGGGACCTGGATCGGTCAAGAGTACCTGACTGCAGATACAATTACCGACAAGGGCGCTGCCATATATCCTATCCATACAGGAAGTCTCAAGCGGAAGTTAGTTAAACACCGCTAAGACTATCTATCTGCAGCTTGCAAACAGATGCGTATGGTGTGGTCGGTGGTTAGGGTTAGGAGAAGGGTCAGGGGTAGGGGTAGGGTTAGATTTTAGTAAGTTACATGAAGAAAAACTTCCGATTGGGACTTCTGGCATGGATTGGATATATGGCTGCGTATCATGACTGCAGCTGGGTCCCTCTCGGACAGGTCGCTGAACTGTCACAGGGCTGACAGAGAGAGACAACCATTCACACATTCACTCCTAGGGAGAATTTAAAGTAACCAATGGGCTCTGTGTGCAACTCCACTGCTTCCTGAACTTAAGGCAGCTCCTTTGTGACCTGTCTTTCAATACTGGACAAACAGATTATTCCAGATGTGTCTGGCTATTGTCATTGTGGTTACTGAGGTCAGGCACACCTGGATGTGTCCATGAAAGACAGGAAACAAATAAGCTACCTTAAGTTCAGGAAGTAGTGAAGTTGTGCATAGAGCCCATTGAAGCTAGGGCTGGTAATTCTGTTCAGAAACACTTTTTGTTATACGAGGTGAAAAAGTCCATCCATCCTGAGAGTCAATACGTTATGTATTCATAAAAAAGAAGGAAAAAAAAATCAGACCTCTGTGAGAACTGCAGGTCCATAAAAACTCTGGCCAACCCCTGCCCACTGCGCACCCCCCCCCACACAACACAAACACACACACACACGCACACATGAACCACTCTGTGTGTGATGTTTTCGGTGTTAACTTTTTACACCACAGAAAGAGTTGGAAGTGAGCAAATTAATACTTTTATAAACATGGTTCCTCAGCTGTTTACTAGCTAGCTAACAAGCTATCCCCTTGGCTGTTATCAGTTATCTTCGCCAACCTGCTCGTAAACCTGAGTCTTGAGCCAGCAACCTTCTTACTGTAAGGTTGTGGTGTAACCGTCACACCACTGTGCAGAGAAAACACTGAGACATTTCATGGAAAATATGGTCTCATCTTGAATCTGATGGCAGGAACCCCTTTTATAGAAAAAATTGAGACAGAGAGCCAGAACAAGTTTGGAAAAGTAAGTGATACTAAAAAGAAGCAGCAAGAGAACCTTGTTTAAGCTAATCAGGTAAAATAGCAGCACATTAGAAACTTGGTTGGGTACAGAACAATTACATTAGATAGAGTCCTTCAGAAGTTCAGGCTGATAAGACTAAAGCTGAATTTTGTAGTCATCAAGGAAATTACTATGTGCTATGCAAACCCAATACCTAAAATTATCTCTAGGAATTCATTCCCACAGCTGAGACTGGGACGTGGGTTCAACTTTTAGAATGACAATGACTTCAAGCACTTTGCTGATGCATAAATTAACTGGCTTAAAGAGACATGTTTAAATGTCTTTCAATGACCTTAGTTTGATTGAGAATCTGTAGTATGACTTAAAAGACTGTCGAACACCAGCTGAGCCCATCCAGATTGAGGTATAGCTGAAGCAGCTCAGCCTTAAGGAATGGGCAAAAATCCCATTAGGTAGCTATGCCAAGCATACAAAGACATACCCAAAGAGACTTGGAAATTAAAGTGCTCCAGAAGGGGTTGTCTGCAAAATCCTGACTTTGTGTGAATGAACACTGGTGCACTGGCATAAGTGTTCACTCCTGCAATGACATCCATACTTATGAATGTAAGTATGACAATGTGACCGTCCTGATGGCCATATTACACACACATTAGACATCCATGACATGATCATCAGCACTAAAGCGTGCTACTGCTGTTGTAACATGCTACTGTTGAAGTTACTGATGACCAGACTAATTTCAACCACCTCCAGTTTTACAATTCCTTCATTCATGCTAATCTAATCTGAGGTTTTATTAGATGAGGCAAATAAAACATTTTAAACACAAAAAAGTGGTTCTTTTAATTTTTTTTGTCTAATTTTTCCTTTTAAAGGGCTGTAATTTGAACATATACCAAATCTAAACCATGTTGAAAATGTGAAAAACCGAGAAAGAACTTATTTATATGAAATATGATTATGAGATGAGTAGTCACCAGAGTTGCCACAGAATATTTGAAAAAATAATCAGATTTCTGATTAATTCTTCAAAAAGTTATTTAGTTACTTTACTGATTACTTAAGTTTTAAAGTAAGTATGTAGTTATTTTATTAGTTATCTTATTAGTTAAACAAAACTGACAGTCATCTTTTTTACCCATATTTCCTCTCAGCATTAAAGCAGCGGTTGGTTTTACAAAACCATAGGGAAATGGCGAAAGGAGCAGGTAATCTGAAAGTTCTCACCTTTTTTGGACTGTGACATCCATCTCAGTCCCAGATGCCAGAATACAGTTTGAATTTTTGAAATGTTTTCATTGGATAGCCCTTTGAGATGGAACATCTAGTTTTTTGGGGGGGGCAATAAAAGTATATTTCACTATAAAAAGGATAACCAAAAATAACTTAACAATACCGCATTTTGTCTACATATGAGAAAATAACAAAATAGCAATGCACAGCCATTTGGACAAATCTTCAATCTGATTATGGTTTGGAAAAACTAACAGAGTAATGGTGGTAGAGCTCCCAGCATTCACCAGGTCATAAGGCCTTATCAGCAAGATATTAGCTGTCTTTACAGAAGGCATTTATAAATGGAGGCCAGGGGATAGGCGGGTTTGGTCCTAGAGAGCTGCAACCCTGCAAGTTTTATGTTTCCTTGCTTCAGCAGATGCAATTCAAATGAATGATTCACTTAGCAGAACTTGATAAGCTGTTGGATTCATTCAGTTGGATCAATTCATTTGAATCCTGTGTAAGTGCATAAAACATCTGAAACTTGCAGGACTCCAGCTGTTTTCAGAACAGTAAACTGCACGGCACCTCTCCAGTTTCCACAGCAGTGGGGTGGTTTTTATAGATTGTAGTAATGCAACAGATGAGGTTTGAACCAGCTCCTCCCGGATGTATTCTCAGTGACTTCCAATGCTTGATTTAAATGTTTGCCTCCAAAACTGGTTCAGCTATAAGTTGTTGTTTTTAACACATACATACCGGTATTTTCCTTTCACTAAGGCATGCAAATCAGGAATTGAACCTGTGGTGAATCTCCATCATCATGAGCTAATCCTTCCTGACTTTCCAAATGCACTTAATCACAATGGTCCCATCTGTCTGATTTATCACAGACGGAAACCTACAGTTGTGATTTTTGCAGTACTTTCGAGCAGCAGCTTGATACTCGTGCAGTCCTACTGCAAACAACGAAGAGGAAAAGGTGGAGAGACAGAGTTTGAATTTAAACCAAACTGTCTGCAGCTGTCCAGGGAAAAAACTTGGGCATCCAAGTGTTAAATGAGTTTGTATTTTTCTAAAAATAATGTACAGTGATTCATGTTTATATTAACTTTTGTTCAGCAATGTCAGGTTTCAGTGGATAAAAGTCACTGCATGCTTCTGGTTCTAGAAAGTCTCTTCAGCACCATGTAGTAGGGCTGGACGATTATGGAAAAAATTATAATCACGATTATTTTGACTGATATTGAAATCACGATTAATATACACGATTTTTCATTGGTTTTATAAAAATTGTTTATTGAACCACCGAAACTCAACTTCAAATATAACTAAAAAAATCAAAATAAAACCGGAAATAAATTAGAAACAAGTAAAGGATTTAAATAAGAATGTTATTTAAGATAATAATAGCAATAAAAATTAATACTCAGTCTACATGCATTCATGTTCTATACTCCCTGCAGTTTGCTTCCTATAACTCCACCAGCCTGTTCACTTCAGGATTAAACGATTAATCGATTACAGTGTTTTTATGATTGTGAAAAGGCAAAATTGAAATCACGATTAAACTTCGATTAATTGTCCAGCCCTACCATGAAGGTGTGTTCGGTCTAATAATACCATGTCCTGCATACACATACTCTAAATGATACATCTAATGATGTAAAGTCTTACCATCACTTTGCTCTGGTAGGAAGCTTTGTCCTGCCACACTGGGAGTAACAAATCCAAGTATTGTAGGTAATTTAAAAAGTAGCAGTAATCTGATTACAGGATAAAACATATAGAAATGTGCTTACTCATTACTTGAACAAGGAATCAGATTACTGTGATGTGTTAAAGTAATCCATTACTGGTACACACTGCATTTAGCTAAAGCTTCAAAGCCAAAACAGACACTGATTTCCTCTTAAAAGTGTGTTATCATAATTACTTTAATTACTTTACTATGATGCATTAAAACTACAGACTTTAAAGTAATTTCTTACCTTGTGACATGCAGTGGGACAGAAGTATGAACCAGCATAACATGGAAATACTCAAGGAAAGTACAGTATGAGTATTTAAGAATAGTGTGGGTGTGTAAGTGTGCATGTATGTGTGTGTATATACCATCTTACAGATGGTCCAGGAAGCGGCAGCTTGTCTGGTGTTCAATCAACCAAAAAGGACACATCATTCCGCCACTTATTGGAACTCCACTGGCTACTCATGGTTGCCCAGATCAAATTCAGGCTACTAATGCTGGCTACAGAGTGACTTCTGGGTCTACCCCCAGCTATTTAAACTCAATCATACAGACTTGTACTCCCACTCGTCTAGTGCAGTCCTCTAACATGGACTGGAACAGCTGCTGCTTAGCAACAAGGCAGGCGCACACCAGACTTGTTTGTGGTTGCATGACAATAAAACCAACAATCAAAAGCTACCTGTATAAGAGCAGGAGTGTACCTGTCTACCCTCAAGCATTGATTAGTATTTTAAAAGAAAGAAAGAAATAAAACCTTCATCTTCTAAGATCCAAACCCTTACTTTGTACTTCTTTGTGTATTCTCCCTGTACTTTGTCCTTTCATCATATTTTTGCTTAATGTTTGTAGCTGGTAATAAAGCTTGAATATTTGCTTCTACATCACTTTGGTGTAACTTGTCTCCTTCCCAGCATTGCTGTGAGCTCATTATATCTTTAATTTGTGTGATTGCAAACTGTTGGCAAGAACAAGAAATTATATGAATATAACATCACTGCTGCTGAAAACATTTCAGGAAACATGAATTAATTAGAATTAAATTCACACCTTGGCTTATTGAGTTTTAACCCAAGGAAAGTGTTCTTTGTGATGAGATGACTGAGTAAACAAACCAAGCACAACATGAGTTGGAGCAAAATTCAAATTCAAAATTCATCCTCATAGTTGGCTCCATTTGTTGGAGAGCTCTTTCAGAGTTTATACTGCTCATATTTAACATTCTATTCTTTGCAATGTGGATGAATATGCCACTAATATGTACAAACATGCCTGCTTTAATGGTGAAGGTGTAGTTGTCATGATAGCAGTGTGCTGAGGCTGACCATCATGCAAAGTAATGGTGTGCAGCAGCATCCAGGATTGGCTGAAGGGGCAGCCCAACCTTTGTACCACTTCCTCGTGGACCAGGTGGTTCACCTCCCAGTCTTCACAGGCGAGGATCAGCAAAAGGAGACATAGATTCCAGCCATGCAGGAGAGAAAAGACACACCTCTGGTGAGTATGAAGCATAACCTTGCCTTTCTTCTGTAGAGTGAAAAATCGCTGCCAGAACAAGTTGAAATATGTGAATGATGTTTTTTTTCTGAAAAGGCAGTGTGACTGCTGAAGGTTCACAACAACACAGCATGTCAAGGTTAATAAAACAACATGGTAAACTCAAGTGAAAATCTATGTGGTGTATGAAATTCTGTAGGATTCATCTGTAGAGGATATGTTTACACTACTAATTTTAGTTTTGTTTATGTAGCATGAAATAACATGTTATCTCGGGGGATTTTACATAGTAAAGTCATGACCTGACAGAATTAAGGGAAGAAAGCCAATAATTCCCACTGGAGCAGCATTCACAGAGGGAGTAACTCCCTATTTAAGAGGAAGGAGCCTCCAACAGAACAAGGCTCTGAGTAATTAGTAAATTCCTGGAGATGCACACACATATTTTAATCAAATTTTTTTTGCATGCATGACAAATACAAAGACTTGTTAAATTCTCTCTCCTCTACTGAGGTAAAGCTTTATTGCACTAAATTAGAAACAAGTGTGTTCAGTTATTTACTTTTTTGTTGTAGATTGAATTTTTAAACAATAAAAATGGTTTAAACTGTGCAAATACAACAAAGCTTATTTGAATTGTAAAATGTTTTTATTTAAAAACTAGTTTCTGCTTTACATTTTTTTTCAAAATGCATTTGAATTTAGACAAGGTTTCAAAATGTGTCCAAAGGGACCTTAGAGGTTTTACTGAAACTACAACAACATGCACACCATACAACAGATCTAAAATGTGTGCATGCAAAACACTGTCTCCTCGAGATATGCACACAGGCATAAAGGCATATATACACACATGCACAGCTCGACATCCTTTCCTCCACCTTAGCATGCAAATCGTCCTGTTTGCATGCCCAGTAGTCTTTTCCCTCCCAGCCCAAAACCTGTAGTCAAATAAAAGCTTCCGCAACAAGCTGCTCGCTTACATTAACCAGATGGTGAAGCAGAAATTGACTCTCAGTCTGTACAGCATGTTTATGCATCGCCACATTCAGCTGAAGTGCTTTTCTTAATTCAAAGTACACAGAGAGGCTACTGCTTTTTGCGATATGGATGTGCACTTCTATGGACTTTTTCCTTTTTTTATATGGATATTTTTTGTTCTGATCATCTTTCACAAGCAGCGCAAGTGCCCATGCAAATAAGGCTGGCTGATAAAAGTCTGTGCTTACAGAGGCAAATGGATAATTTATCAATAATGAATGTGTTTGCTTTTGAACCGAGTGCCATTTATTTTTATGAAAAGAATCATTCAAAAATGAACAGACTGTTGCCATTTTTACAGTGAAACAAGATCTACTGTTATAATGCCAAAACCCCATTTTCCAAACGTGCCAGACTACTTAATCTAAGCAATACTCAGAAATGCCATTGTTTAGGCACTAAAATTAAAATGTGGAAGCTTTTAAAAAGTAATGCCACACATACTTTTTAGCTGCTGCCATGCAAATTGCAACCAGTAAAAAAAAAAAAAAGCTAAATCAAAACAATATTGATTGAGAACACTTTTCACTTTTCACAAATTCAGAGTAGCACCTTTCCTTTCCAGTTATGCATAAATATTTGACAAAGTGGTTCTTTCAGAGGACTAAACTTTATTTACATTTTGCATCATATCAGAGGAGTTTCCTGTTCTACGAATCCACAATATATGTGTCCCATTTTTCCCATTTTTATGCATCTGAGGGACTGTTTTGTGTTTTTCTTGTTCGAGCATCATGCAGGGAGAAGCACTTTGCATGTGAGGCGAGAATGAAAATTCTGCCAGCTTTGCATTAACCACAAGTACTTAGAGCATTAAAACCTCTCCATCTGTAAAAGTGCGGTGAGTGAGTCATAAAGGATTTAGAGGAAAGAAATGACCTAATATATGTGTATTCATTTGTTTATAGAGGACATTGCAACCGCAGACACGATGCCTTCAATGTGGGGATGTGCTGGAGTGGTCAGAAGAACACAGGTGTGTGTTTGTGTATAAAAATATGAGCAGATGGCTCTATTGTCTCAAAATGAAGTGATGCTTTCCCCACACTGATGGGAGAAGCTCTTATCTGAAACAAACTTGTGTTGTTAAGTTTTCATTATAAAGAAATCATTATCAGATCCACTAAGAACAGACGCTTGGTCGCTCTCTGATCAGCCCAATAATTTGGATGCGTGCTACAGGAAGCAAACATTTGTGCATGACTAACAAGTCTTGAGTAACTCCAAGTAGATTTTCTATCTAAATTATTCATGAGAGATGGTCTTTTCTAAGTAGTAGAATAGAATGCTTTGTGGGGGAGGACAAAGCAGTCAAACCATAAAGAATTCAGAATACCTCCATTGATCTAAATAATTAATTTGATTGAGATTCTACTGTGATTTAGAATGATGAAAGCTTAATAATAAAGCTCCAGCCAATAAAAGCAGGGGCTGATAATTCTAGATCCTCACTGTAATAGAAATACATGAGATGACCGGATATCTCTGGCTCCTCCTATTACTCCTAGTGTCCAACCAACAACCAGTGGGATCTAATCCCTTTAATGGTTGTCATGAATACTTGGACTTTCAGTGGCAGAGCTTAAAGGTACAGTATGTAAGGATTACTGACATCTCAGGGTAAAGATGGGTATTTGCAAGAAAAGATTTTTTTTTCTTTCAAATGACTTCCTAAAGGAATAGCACACCCACAGATTGATGGTCCTTCATTTTCTACTCACCCTCATGCTGAGCAAGACTCTGGAGTACTTTTTTAATACCTGAAAGGCAGAACCATAAAGGTCCATAAAAAAACACAAAAACTTGGCAATATTCCTCCATACTGCTCGTCCAATGTAATCCAAGTGTCCTAAGTGGGTAGCGTCCATAATTTACTCAAAACGACATCATTTAGAATATTTTTATAGCCTAAACAGTAGAACATCTAGCTTCCGCAAAACGCGCCCCTACAAGTTCACGACACTACGGAAGCCTCGGTGGATGAGATTGCACCTTCTCTTTTTCTTTCTTTCTTTGTTTTAAATCAATAGCTAACCCCTGTTGTGTTTGTCCTGGTTTGTCCACAGCTCATTCACTCTACGCACAACGTAAACAGAAAATTTTTTCTTCGACGCTTGCATTATCGGCAGAATAGGCGCTGAACGTTGCGGCTTCCGTAGTGTTGTGAACTCGCAGAGGCGGGTTTTGCGGAAGCTCTACTGTTTAGGCTATAAAAATATACTAAATTATGTCATTTGGAGTAAATTATGGACGGTACCCATTCAGGACACTTGGATTACATTGGAACAGCAGTATGGAGGAATATTGATAAGTTTTATGGACTTTTATGGACCTTTTTAGTTCAACCCCCGAACTTCATTATATGAAAGTTAGGGGAAAACGAAAAACCTGTCTGATCTCCGGCTGCATTTGAGATATTAAAAAAGTGCTCCAGCGTCTTGCTCACCATGAGGGTAAGTAGAAAATGAAGGACCATCATTCTGTGGGTGTACGGTTCCTTTAAGGCTCATTTATGCTCCCTTATGTATATAAATGGCGATGTCTGTTTCATGCGTCTTCTGCATTCCCATGGTTCATAAATCAGTTTGTCCGCTAGGCAGCAGTGCTGCCTGTCCTTATGCCCTGGTGATGTCATAGATATGAGTGTATTTTTGGACACACTCGCACACGCTCCAGCCATGTCTACAGATGCTCTCTGTTTGTTTGACGTCTTCTTTCTCAGGTGCTTTTATTTGGCTGTTTGGCCCTGGCGGGTTTTGTGTTGTTTATGTTCCAGTTCCTCTTCTTCTTCTTTGGTCCGTTCCTTTCGCTGGCTGCATATCAGCTACACAGCTCAACACTGTCCCAGCGGTTTCCAGTGGTATTGCTTCGTCTTCTGTGTCAGGTGGCGGACCAACAAGCCCCTTGAAAATGCACCAAATTATGTGCGTGACCGGCGCAGATGATGGATGAAACTGTCAATCCGTCTGCATATCCGTCTTCTGCATAAATGGGCCTCTATGCTGGGTACACACCAAACGCGATTTAGTTGCTAAAATGCATCCGATGCCCAAAGCTGGACGCTGGGTAGCTAAAAAGTCAGACACTTGATTTCCAGCATCAAGATGCCCCCAACGTCAAGGGATGTCCAGCCAAAACGCACGTTGGGAGGAGTCTCTTTTTTTTTTTTCCTTTCACTGGTCTGTTTGCACAATGGCAGATGAAGCAGAGAGAGCGGCTCCGCTTTATGTGATAAACAAAGTTAGGGAATGTCATAGGGCGTCTTTGCTCCGTGTCTTGGTTCACCAGATAATTCAAGGTGTATTGAGTGTGATGAGTGTCACCATTTACTCCAGGAGCTGCACGCTGACAAGGGGCGGTTTCAGCTTTCTGATCTGGCCCAGTTTAACGACCCGCTGTCCCAATGCGGGGCAGCATTAAAAGCCCAGTAATTCCCATCGGCACAGCAGATCATCACACCGCCGTTCAGAAACCGGAACCGGACACAGATCACAGTTTATTCTCCTCTGTCTTCAGAGAGAGAGGAGATCCCCCCTGGTTCTTCTTGGTGTTTCCCGTCCTGTCGTAAAATGTGTGTCTGCGTCATGACATTGAGTTGCTCTGATTGGTTGACACCCTGTGTCAAGACACCAAAGTTCAGATCTTCCAACTCCGGCATCTGCTGCCCTTGATGCGCGTAACCTGCGTCAAACTCTCAAAATCTCAAGACTTGACGCGCAAAATGCTAGACGCACCACCCCCGATATGTAACGTGCCGCAGGGTGTTTGACGCCTCCTGGATGCGCATCGGCCATTGACTTTGCATGTAGACCTGACGCCCTTGACACCCAAATTGTGTTTGGTGTGTACGCACTGTTATTCCAAGCACTGTTGTGAATATACGGTGGCCGTTAGTGGACAAAATTCTCCCAGACATAAAAATGTTTCCCTCTGTGGATCCAGCGGTCTCAGGTGTAGCTATGACTGGACTATGAGTATCTATTTTTAATGACTTTGAAGACATTACTGTGCTTCTCCCAAACAGTGCTCTAATTCCATTTAAACAAAGCTGGTACAGCAGTTTTAAAGTTCACAGGGTTCTCACTTCACTCACATTGTTTTGTCCTTTTAGGGATACCGTAGTACAAATGATGCCACAAATATGGCAGCCTCCATGTATGTGCACCCCCAACAAGTAGATAGAAATGACTCATTCTAAGAAAATAAACATGTAACATGTAACATGTAACGGAAAATTTTAGTACATTTTTGCATTTAAAAAAATATATCAAGAGTCAGAAATCAGTTCTCAATCTGACCACAGAGGATTTTGTGATTTAGAATAATTATCCAATTCCCTCATGTCTCCTTAGTGTCTTTCTTGGCTGTTCATGCTGCTCAACAGTGGATGAGGCTCTTGAGAATGTAGCCAGAGGTCTGGCCAACAAAATGAAGAAGGAGAAGAGTCACTGGGCAGCTGGAAGAGTGGGTGACATTGACTTTGTTGGCTCTACCAAGACAAGGGGAAAGGTGAAGTTACATGGCACAAAAGTGCAAAAGGTTTAACAACCACAGCTAGCAAGAATCACTTTGGAAACTGAGTGCTCACATTACCACATTTCTCTTCCTTTTCTGCAGTTTGTGAGAGTGCGCAGCAACACAGATCCAGTGCTGATCTACCAGATGCTCACAGAAGAGTGGGGCCTCTCTCCTCCACACCTGGTAGTGGCATTGGTGGGAGGAGATGAGCAGGCTCAGATGAAGCCATGGCTCAGGGACACTCTTAGAAAAGGACTTGTGAAGGCTGCACAGAGTACAGGTTATAATCACAGGGCAGCTAAGTTGCTACCATCAGTGTCACCCTTTTTTATCCAATAAGTCATGTTTGCATGCATTTTGCTTAATTGCATGATTTGGTTTTGAAGGAACTACTTAGTATTTTTTGTGACAATATTGGTAAAAGTTCATATTGTATTGTGTCTAAGATTGTTGTTTTGAAATGTTAGACACAGCTCACTCCCAGGGATGCATAATATTGGATTTTTGGCCGATATCCGATATGCCAATATTTTGCAACTCACATGGCTGATACCTGATAACAATATTAAAGCTGAAATGATGTGATATGTACTCCTTGTGCAAAATGACAAGGAAACCGCAGATCCAGTAGTTGCCGGAGAGGTTACAGTTTAATAACCTTAGTGGGTGTGGCCTTATGTTGTTCCCAAGCACATACTTTAAAAAAAGAAAGAAAAAAAAAAACAGCATTTCACAGGTTCATCATCTGTTATATGACTTAATTATATCTGGACCAATATTGGGCTGATATCAGTTATCAGTTGATATCGGTCGATATAGATGTTCAGTTTTAAAGCCCATGTCAGCTATACAGATATCAGGCCAATGATATTGTGCAACTCCACCTCATACAATAAAACTTTTCCAGAAAGTCCCTCATGCTATAAAAACAGTTAAAAAAAAAAAAAAACAGTAAAAGTATTCTGTCATTACAGACAATAAAAACAAAAATAAAACTAAAAAATTTAAAACAGAGTTTATACTTTTACTTCTATATGGGATCTTTATTTTATTTAGGCTTTTTTACTATTTAACAAAAGACACACAGCAAGCATTGATAGTATTAGTTCATTTAATTGCCAGTCCTGGGCTTGATCTTTGGTTTTTCAGCCCCAAATCAAGCTTGAAGCAAACACATTATATATATATTATGAAAAGGTATAAATATATGCACAGTCAGATCAACCGTATTAGACTTGAAAGTAGCTCCTCAACATTTTTTACTACATCATACTGAAATGATTATGAATTTGAAAATATACTATAGTCGTCTTTTTACAGATTACATCTCCTTTGAAAAAAAAAACAAAAAATTAAAATGATGTATTTGCACAGTTCCTGGTTTCCATGATTTTTTTATATCAGACATGTAAATTAGCTGTTTGTTTCAGCTATCTTATTGGAATGTCTATTTGTTTAAAAAATTGAAGAAAAACGTGATATAATGCAAAAAAATACCGTAAAATTAGAGATTTCTTATTAACAGTGTATAGTTCCTATTGAGATTAACTTAAAATTCCCAACACTGCATAGACACACATACACAACTGCTTTACTGTTCTCCAGGGGCATGGATTTTGACTAATGGCTTTCGCTTTGGCATCACCAAACATTTGGGCCAGGCAGTGCGAGATCACTCCTTGGCCAGCACCTCCTCTAAAGTTCGTGTAGTGGCCATTGGCATCGCTCCCTGGAACATGATCCACAACCGAGAGGCCCTTCTCACTGCCAAGGTTCCTCTTCACAGACAATGCAAAGCCACTAAAGGCAACATCATCTCTGAGAAGTGTTCATGTGTTAGTGCTCCTCTCAGTCTCTTTGCTTTCTTCTCTGCATTTTCATCAGGTGGATGAGCCTGCTGCGTACAAACCACAGGACTTGCCCCACGGTTCAGTGTATTCTTTGGACAGTAACCACTCACACTTTGTGCTTGTGGAGGAGGATCCCAAAAGACCGGGAGCCACCAGTGAAATGAGAGTGAAGCTGCTCAAGCACATCTCCCTTCAGCGCACAGGATATGGAGGTAAATAAAGGACACTGCTGGAAACAGAACAACAGAGCGAGAATCTTTTATGCAAGCTGAGATACTATATTTAAAATTACTTAACATAAAGATCAAATCCATCATTTGCAACAACTCAAGTTGAGTCAAGTTTAACAGTCAAGTGAAAATGATTATTCATTGTGAAAAATGCTAGCTTTCATGGTTCTAAATTATACATGCATTATGCATTATTTCATTGTGATTCTCTACATAATACATGTGGCTGTTATATGCATATCTAAATCGAAAATTTTGCTTCATATTTTATAAGCTTTTGATATGGTTTGCTGTAAAATCAAAAGCATTAACATTGTACAAAAGTGCAGCAGTCAAGTTTAGAATTCCTTTCAAACTGATAAACCACACTTTTCTTCTTTCTGCCATTCAAGGCCACCTCTGTGCAAAGTTTTCCCCAAAACTAATGACACATCTAGGGAAGAGGAAAAGTTAGAGTAGTTTTATGGGAAGTGATAGTCATAAAAAAAATTGCATGTCTCCAAAACAGTTTTGAAAACATGATTTGAGCAATATTTTACAGTGATTTCGGTCCTTCTTCATTTATGATATTCACTTATTTATTCGTTTTTTATTTCATAACCAGGGAATTATGACCCAGCTCAGTAAGGGAAAAGGGGAGATAACATTAAACCAAAGTAGAACTATTAATTAAAAAAAACTGTATTCATGAAAATTGGATACACAACAACAAAGATAAAACAATCTCAGGCAAAAGTTTGGGTCCTTTGGCACTTGACAAAACAATGAAATAAACATAACAAAAAAAAATGCATCCAACTTCAAACTTTCTTATTCAGAACGAAACTATGCCACCTTTCCACACTTAAATACAAGATAATACCGCCACTTCAGTTGAATCTAACAAAAGAGAAAATAAATGCTTTTTACAACAACAAAGCTTGACCTCATTCCCGGCAGCAAATGCTTCAAGACAAATGTATCACAGAAACACATCATCAAACTGCACATGTCAAGTTTGTAACAATAATGATTATTTGCTCAATAATACAAACCAGTATGTTTGGGTATTGGGTTACAATTACAAGAAAGCAAGAGCTACAACCAGTCTGTCAATAAAGCTCACTTACAATTTTGAAAATCTCCTATATGGCTACATCCAATAAGTTCGATAAGTTATCTGCTCACACCACAAATACAGCTGCCTACACTGACAAATGAACAAGGTTCATACACCCCAAAAATCCTGGGTTAAAAACAACACAACTTGGGTTGGCACGGTGGACCAACCGAGCAGTAGTTAATTTCACCCAACAAAGTGGGGTGTGGATTTTAACCAGACACGGTACACATTTACTTCAAATGCTGCGGGTCAAGTTAATTAGAAGTATGTTTTTGTTGTTGCTGTTGTTTTATACAATATCAACTCCATATGGGCCTGCAGACTGTTTGCATGAGACTGATAAGACTGAGAAGAAGGAGGGGGAGACATTTGTGTCAATCACTGACACTATTTTGGGTGAAAGAGCAAAGTCCTTTTGTTCCTTTGTTTAGATTGATGTACTTTTGATAAATCAAAAATCGCATTTACTTTGGGGAAATAGTTATGTACTTCAACGTCTGCTACATGAAAAGCTGAAAGAGTGATTGCGTTTACATCAGAGCTTTAATTCCTCTGTGACTGTACTCCAGTGTGTCCTTATAAACTACAGACCAAATGTGGTTGGGGATTACACGTTTTTGCATCCACATTTATGGTTTCAACCAAAACATCAGGAAAAACTCTTAATTTTATCATTCTTATCTCTTAATAGCTAGTCATCTCTAATTCTTCAGAGTTTAAAAGGGTCTCTGACAGATGCTACACAGTTGTCTCTGGTGGTGTGTTTATGTCCTTGCACTGTCCTTCACACTCACAGTGCCAACTTGAACATTCAAGCTGAGCAGAATTTTTCAACAACTTTGGCAAAATGAAAAATAACTAAAGCATGTAAAACACATAACTCAAATTTATAGGTTAAAGGTAGAGTCCGAAGTCCCTCCAGCGTTTCTGTTAGCAAACAACAGTATTCAAACTTAGCGCCCCTACAGATGCACCAGTGAACTCTCTCTCTCTCTCTCTCTCTCTCTCTCCCTCCCTCACTCCTTTCTCTCTGCTCTACTTTCTATCATTGCTTCTGTTAACTTTAATTTTTCCCTTGTTTAATTAAAGAAATAAAATGAATAAACAGGATATCAAGGGGAGCCTTGTGTTCATAGAGCTCCCCTTGGCAAAGCAAATCTGTTCAACACAATAAAGCAACCAACTATGATGCTGGACAGGACAAGTATAAAAAAAAAAAAAGAAAAAAAAAAGAAAAATAACTCCAGCCATATGGTTGCCACGTTCGCTGCCCATACGGCAAGTGACCAGCAGCCTGTACCATGTACAACAAGTAATGCAGAGGAGTTTATAACTGACAGCAAATATTAGCCATATTAGCAAGCAAGTAAGATCCAGGAGAAAAGTCGCCATTTCTGCATTTTGATGCCGTGGAAAATGTGCATGTGGGTTCATCTAAATTTACTCCAGCTTTTGCCCTTCTCAGGTCACTCCTCTTCAGAAACGGATATATTTCCGGGTCTCTAAGCAGCTGCTTGACGTGCTGAGTGCACCATTTTTCCCAGTATACCAGCCTACCTGTGCTGAATGTACTGTTGCCACAGAGAGACTGTATTTGGCAACCCATGTTGGCCTGTATTGGCTTGTAGATGTAAATACTGTGTAAGGCCATTGTCAAACCTGTTAAAATTAATTTTATTTTCATTTTTGGGCTAAATATAATTTTTCGATGAAATATTGTACTTTCATTCTGCACCCCACCAAACATCTCATAGTTTCTTTTTTTTCTTTTTTTAATGAAGCCTTTCATAAAAATCTTCTTTATTCAACCTTTAAATTCCTAATGCATTTGTATTTCCCATGAGCCTTTGTGATACAGATATGTAGAGTTTTGAAAATAGCCCCATGTCCTCTAACAGAGACATACCCAACTCAATGGTTAGGGTTAAAATACAACCCAGCATAACTCAACCGTGTTTAGCTCAACGCATGGCTTCACAAATATAACCCAAAACCCAGATAACAACCCAAAATGGGTTTGACATTTCATAACCTAGAAGTTGGGTTGATGAAGTTACAGTAGGGCGCATTCACAAACCTTTTTTGATTTGAATCAGAGTCCGTTTGCTCAGAAAGTCCGCTTCGTTTCGGGGAGTTGTGAATGCTCAAACGTACTCTGATCTGGAACGAACAAGCAGACTTGGTCCGCCTACAAAACGCAGGTCTCGGTCCATTTCTAGTGGACCAAATACAAGAAGTTGACTACACAATTGCTGCTTACTGCATTTGGTTTAGCATGGCATTGTGGGTAAAACGTTGGGCATTGTGGGTAAGCACTACGACAACAAACACCTGTGTGGGACTGCAGCACTTTTAAAAATGGCTCATGGTCAGACGTGGAGTGACAAGGAAGTAAGCTTTAATTGATATTTGGTCTGATGAAAGTATATCCCAGCTCCTTGTAAGTACGCACAAAAATAATGCCATTTTGTGGAGGAAACGGAAGTTGTGAGAACCTTCTTATTCGTTGTATGTCTTGTCTTCACCTACGGTGAATCTGAATGCAGCGCCACCTCTGGAGAGATTGGGAACATTATTCAAAAGTTTTGGTTCGTTTGGCTATGGTGCAACGTGAACACAACCTCAGTTCAGAAGACCTCCCCTGCCCCCCAGCCGAACCGAGTCCCCAAACGGACCGAGTTTTCCGGACTATGATTTCTGAATGCTCCCTTTAGGCAGAGACACACCGGGCCGGGCCGTGGAGTCTTCTGAAGTCGGGGTCGTGAGTCAATTTTGTGTGTTCTGTGTTGTCGGCTCTGCATCCGTCGCCAATACCGTTGGCGTTCTTTGCAGCCGATTGAACATGTGTAATTGGCGTCGGCCAGTTGTTCAGCCGGTGATGGGCTGACCAACCATATTGGAGGAGGCTTGACCTTGCTGGCGAATCAGCAAACGAAAAGACCCGAATTGAAGATAAACAAACCAGATGAAGAGTGGACATAATGCAAACTCTCACACATCGTTGGGCATCGTATTGGGATCTTACAGTCCTCACTCTCTGCTAACAACAACAGCAGCAGCTTCTACGTGTTTTCATCTTGAGAAATGATCCGTAATTTCCGGTTTTTGGGGCCAGAATATAGATCAGCACTGCCTGCTGTTGTGGCGACATTATGAAGGTACACCCAGGCTTGGGGTTGGCTCGATGTGTTCTTGGGCACTTTTCTCACCGTGTCGGCGAGACTGAAGCCAATTGATCAGCCCGACCCCATTTTCTGGTCGGCAGTCTGTCCGCTGTGTGTCTCTGCCCTCAGGGCTGTGGTTCTCAAAGCTTTTTTGCAGGGCCCCCTTTTCATTGGATATTTTAATGTCCCGCCCCCCAGTTTGAGAACCACTGCTTTAGGGTGTAGCCTACTTGTCTCCAGCAAAGTCCAAGGATGGAGTCCAAAGCCCCTCCAACAAGAGGATGCGGTCAGGTTTTAAGTGGTAGAACCAGGTGGTAGATCCGACTCTGCTCAGCTTTGCATTCTCAAAAGCCATGACACAAGTTAGTACAAAGATAGAAAAGCAGACTGTTGGCTGTAACAAATGAAGATCTTTAATATTAATGAGAAGATACAATGCCATGGATATTTTATAGTGTCACAAAAATTGAGATGTACTTCTTGCTACTTTGCAGGCGCAGGAAGTTTTGAGATCCCTGTTTTGTGTCTCTTGGTCCATGGGGAACCTAGAATCCTAAAGGCAAGTTATATTTCTCTAAACTGCATTTGTTACTCAAAAACTTTAAAGAAATGACCCAAAAGAGACTCTCAGGAGCCAGATGTGTTTGTAGCCGGGTTCTGCCGGAGGTTTTTGTTTCTGTTGAAAGGGAACTTTTTCCTTTCCACTGTCACCTGCTGCCTCGTGCATGCTCAGGATTGAATAAAGATTTGATGCAGTCTGTTAGTTTTCCTTAGATAGACAATTGTTTTTTTTATGAATTGGCTGGTACGAGCAAAGTTATAGATTTGACAAATGTGGATTTGATTTGCTTATATTAGCTCAAGAGTTGGCTTGAATTGATTATATCTGCAAAGTGCCTCTCAATAAATGTGGTGAATCAGTGCAAATAAAGTCTAATTGCATTCATTTAGATGCCCCTCATTTGAAGCTGAATAGACCCTGAGGCTTGAAAATCAGGCTCTTAGTCAGAATTTCATTGTACAATCTACTAAGCCAACAGGCCAACGCAAGGCTGAAACCAATCTCTTCGGCTCTTCAGCGGTTTATATGCATGAATACAGCCATAACTGAAGAACATGAAAAGTATTTGCCCAAAAAAATGTAGTCCTTTGTTCATGAATTTGAAGAACAAATAAAAAATTGTCTGAACACTGTCTCTTTTGACAGAGAATGTACAAAGGAATTGGAAACTCGACACCGTGGCTGATCCTGGCAGGCTCTGGAGGCGTGGCTGACATCCTTGTCACATTGATGAATAGAGGCTGCTGGGACACAGACAGTGTTCATGAGCTGCTGCTGGACACCTTTCCAAATGCCCACCACAGCACAGACATCAGTAACTGGGTCAAGCTGGTGAGAGCCATGTGCACAGCATGGAGGCAGGCACTTACAAAAATATGCACAAGACTTGAACATTTGTAGAAAAATGGGGCACACCGGGGGAAGACTTTGAGGTGAGCTAATGTGGTATTTTCATCGTTATCTGAAGAGTTTGAATGTGGCCTCATTAAGGTTATGGAGCAGGAAGGCAATATTCAGTATACACTAAGGAATTTGTGATGGTATGGAACAATTCATTAGTGCTAAAAACAGACATTCAGCAAAACAAATTGCATATTATGTGATAATAACTGACTGTCATTCTGCCCATCAGATCCAGAAGATACTTGATCACGGGCATCTCCTGACTGTCCATGATCCTGAGCAGGAGAGCTCCGAGCTGGATACAGTCATTCTCAAAGCCCTTGTCAAGGGTAAAGTACTTTTTGTGAGAGATATGTTCTAGAAACTTGAAATTCCCTGCGGCTGCACAATTACTGCTTTTCTGTATTGACAGAGCCTTGACATTTTGAGCACTTCATAGGTTGTGAACTTGTCGACATTTTACGTGTCTGTGTGGTTATCAGCTTGTAAGAGCCAAAGTCAGGAGGCTCAAGACTTCCTGGATGAATTGAAACTGGCTGTGGCCTGGAACAGAGTGGACATCGCCAAGAGTGACATCTTTAATGGGGATGTGGAGTGGAAGGTGAGGTAATTTGATTAGGTGTTTCTCAAATTAGTTTTTTAATTTCTTGTCCATTCTAGTACATCCTTTTGAGTTATAACTCTTAAAACTACACTCAAGTCAGAGAGGGGTAAGGACTGTACCTGCCCAGTGAGGCTGTTCTCATAAAATATATACATGGATGCACTGAGCTAAACGCTGACATCTGTATGCCAGTGCAAATCCACTCCAGCAGATATTATGTCTTTGATGTTTGTTATCATAGCTTAGTGTGTTAGCTTCACATGCTTTACTTCAAACATTTGCTAATTAACACAAATTAATCAGTTCATGTCAACCTTGGAGCACTAGATGTGCCAGTAGGATCATTCTCTAAGGATCATGGATGTCTACATATTCTCACAGTATAGCGGGAGATACGTCTATCCTCAGAGCTGTGCAGTTGGGCTGGAAATAAATCTGTTGCATATAAGCATTTCAACCTGTCAACATCTGTTCTCAGCTGATGCTAAAGGAACTTAATGACTGGTCATGGCTTATAAGCAGAGAGGCAAGTCATTTTGCATTGTAGATAAGAACAAAATGACTAAATAATTAATCGTTACAAAACCCTGATGATCTTTGCAGGCATGTGACCTCGAAGAAGTCATGATGGATGCTCTTATCAATGACAAACCAGACTTTGTCCACCTCTTTGTGGATAATGGTGTGAACCTTGGTGAGTTCCTTACTTACGGTCGGCTACAGGAGCTTTACTGGTCTGTTTCGGAGAAGAGCCTCCTTCACAACCTGCTCCTAAAAAAGTATGAGGAGAAGCAGGTCCTGCTCGGAGCAGCCAGATCACACGGTCCGCCTGGACACCACCCCGTTGAGCAAGGGAAGCCACGCTTCACCCTCTATGAGGTTGCCAAAGTGCTGAAGGACTTTCTCCATGACTCCTGTAAAGGGTTTTACCAAAAGATCCCCACGGTGAGTGACATTCACCTCAGATCTTCAGTGAATTGTTAATACCTGATAAACTCAAAGCAACTGTTTGCAACATTTGTGGAAGTCCTTAACATCTTCTTACAGCTTCTAATTTTCTGGGAAGCAGATTTTTTTTCTCTCCTAGACTCTCTGACGTGGCCTCATTTGAAATTTTAAAGGCATCTGAAAGATTCAGTGAGGCAGACAATATATACATTTCATGGTAAACTTACTGGAGGATAATAAATCTTTAATTGAGACCTTAATAGTAACTCATCTTGCACAAGTACTGTAGGAATAAAACATGAGATCTAACTCATAAAACAATGGTAAGTGAAATTGTATATATAGTTCGTATCAGGATAGAAATCTCAAAGAACTTCACCAAAGAAGCACAAGAATCAAATATTCAAAAAAAATATAAAAACAACAATAAAAGCTATGCAAAAACAAGTTCAATTCAATGCAAATTTATTAATAGCCTATAGCACAGTTTAAAGGGACACTGTGTAACTTTTGGCCACTTGGGGCTCTAAACTTGTATCTTCCCAAAGGTCACACAACTGTCACAAAATTAAACGGTCTCTATCTGTGTTTTGGAATCATGTTTGCAGACCACTTTGATCAGATGATAGCGAAGGGAATGTGAATTGTAAGCTTACTTTTTAAGGTGAGACAATTCCTTCCCTTAGAGGCGCTACTGACACTATATAAATCTTTGTTTGAGCCTCATCTAAATTACTGTAACTTTATTTGGAACAATACTTATCCTACCCATATTACTAAACTTCTGGCATTTCAAAAGAAAGCCATAAGAGCTATCTCATGGTCCATACCTGATGCTCCTACAAATGCCCTTTTCCATAAATATGGGCTGTTAAAACTTCCCGAGTTAAACTTATACCACAATGCTTGTACGATGTATAGTGTTATTCACCAGAGAAATACTAGATTGTGCCAACTCATTCCTGTTTACTCTTTTTCTCACCAACATAATACACAGAAAAAAATGGTTCTTAAAGGCAAAAACAAAACATTAAAATGTACAAGTTTCAGCATATGCCATAGAGGCCCGAATGAGCTGGATAATGGCTTAAAAGAGTCTACTAGGTTATCTTTATTTATCAAAATTTGAAGGGGCAATTGCTGGCTAAGTATGTTTCAGGGGATTATACAGCTTAGGTTAACTCATATGCTCCTCTATGATTATTATTTATGAGACTATGAAATAGTTATCTCTATGCATTTTTTTTTCTTTCTTTCTTGCTTGCTTTTGTGTTGTCATTATTTTTCGGAACTATTGGTTATGAATTGATTTGAGGTCAGTATTCATGTATTGAATTATTGAGTAATGGTATTGCATATTGTTGATATGGATGTGTATATGTGTGTAGATATACAGTATGTATGTTTGTGTGCATAATTATTTATAAGTATTTATTTTTATGGAAGAGGTGAACCCACTCACATGCACACCAACAATTTGATTATGATAAGATTTCTGTAGTTTATTGGGTAGCATTTATGAAATTCGTTAGTGCAAGAATCTGTTCTATTCGTATCCAGTTGGTAGGAGCCGTAAGACAATTAAAAACAATGAAAATAAAGGAAATACACAGAATGAGTAAAGCCAAAGATAAAAACATAATGAAAACAACTTAAAAGTTTTCTTCAACCAGGATAAAACTCTATAGCCCCATTCATACCCTGCAGTAAATACAGATATGGATACCATCCATATCCAGAGGTCGTTTTGTCCATCATTATGTCCGTTGTGAGAGAACAATCCGGAGAGCTCCGAATGAAAAGGAGCAATATACCGCAAATCGTGGCGCCAGTAGCCTATAGAGTCAGTTTACTCATTTGTGAAAATTGAAGAAGAAAAATAGTAAGAGGGCATTTAAAAATGTCAAAAGTTTAAATTACTTTAAACACTTTTAAGTGGTCAGACATGCCACCGCCATGTACACTTATTGTTTTTCCACCTTTTCTGAAGTTGATGAAGCAAAACTACCTCCTCTACCGACGCCATGTTTACGATTGTCGATGGCGGTCAATTTCAATGCAACACTGCCCTCTAGAGGGTGAATGGTGCAACATTCATAACAACGTTGAGGGGCGTGTCGCAGTGTGACGTTCCGCGACGACACGCCCACCAGGCCAATGAGAGCACGGTAAAATCTAGCCCTACCCCTGACCCTTCCCCTAAACCTAACCAGACCCACCCACACTACGACACACCCACACTACGACACGCCCACTGGGTTGCAAGCCGCAGATAGATACACTTGAACCGGACGGCGGTATGTAGGCCAGTAGCGAAGATGACATTTGGTACAGACAGGCCGATTTCATCCGTATCTGGAGGTATGAAGCTACCTAAGCACTAGCTATGTGTAACCCTGTGAAAAAAAAAGAAAAAAAAAAAGGTTTCAGCCTAGTTTTAAACTGGCCCAGAGATGGTGAAGATCTCACTGAGAGAGGAAGACTAAGCTGAAGTGGATGGGTTTTTAGCTACTTTTTGAGAAGTCCATGGATATCAAGAGGGGAGGGCCAGAGAGTATGAGCGACTGTTGCAAAGGCTCTATCACCTTTGGTTTTTAACCATATTTGCTGCATGACTAGTAGACCCTGATCACATGACCTCAGGAACCTGCTGGGGGACATATGGCTGCAGAAGTGATCAAAGCTCATTGTCAAGATAGATAAATTGATTTATTGATTTCTTCATTCCTGAGTGAGCTCTGCTCATTTGAAGTCAATTCATATCCTAATCAGCCTTTTGGATCATCTGATTGCCAAAGTGCCCCTTGGCAGTGAAAGTGGTTCTGGAGTAATGACTACAGAATAGTACGACTTATATATGCCTTGCATGTTGTGTAAACTACATAAGTTCAGTGTAATGTGTGTGTGCTTCAGGAGAAGCCGGCGAAGGGTCGACTGTTCCACAGCCAGAAGAACCTGGCTGAGTTAGAGGAGCGCTGCGAACATCCTTGGCGGGATCTTTTCCTCTGGGCCGTCCTTCAGAACCGACAGCAGATGGCTAACTACTTCTGGGCCATGGTCAGTCTTGTTGGTTTCTTTGCTCAGTTCTGCTCCAGCTCATACCATAAAGGCACAGCATGTTCTAGTCAGCTGCACCCAAAATGTTCCTGGCATTGGTAATAAAAAAAAAAAATCTCCTTAAATGGAACTAAAGTGAGCTGAATTACACAGTGAGAGTTTGTATCCTGCATTCAATTTGACAGAAGTGATGGGGACCAGCACAGTGCAGGTGTAGGTCATTCCTGCCATATGAAAATGTCACTATAGATAAAAGAGCCCTGGAGACTGCATATTTATCAAGAGCATAGTGGACTAAAAAGCTATCTTATCTTCAAGAACATTATTGAAATGAAGGTCATGTCGCTTGCTGAGGCTGTCAACTAGTGGTGAGAGAGTGCAGACTCCATCTAAAATCATGGCCGAGTTAATAAGAAATGTATCCTGACCTGGGATTGATGCTTCATGAATAGTTTAAGTGACACCAATCAATGACGGTGTGCCTTTGTTTTTGACATTTTTTTACAGCACCTTTTTTATTTCTCTGCTGTCCTCCAAACTAAAGCAACCAATTATTCTAATCTCACAAGCAGTCGCCCTTATGTGCTCCTTTCCTGCTTCTTATTTTAAACATTATCTGAAATTATGGTAATTGCATGCAGTGTGTGTACTCTCCCTCCATTGCAAATCATTTCACCACTCAGACTGGAGCCTGGATAGCTGCATTCATAATTTGATAGAAGTATTTCTCGTGTCGAAGGCCACATCACAATTACCCTCACTGGTTGGCTTGTGAGCAAAGCCTCACATATTCTGTAGGTAAGAGTGCAAATAAAACCATAAATTGCATTAAAGAAGACAATGGATACAAATTAATGCTCACTGAAATAAAAGAGGAATGAGGTTTGCAGAGAGCATAATTTCAAATTGTATCCTCTGCATTAGTGTGCCTTGTTTCCAGTTATGAATTTGTCATGTCAGTGTTTGTGCTGCAGTGCTGGATATAAAGTTTTTAAATGGAAGTCATCTGTTGACAATAGAACATGACAATGTTATACAATAAACATAATGTACTGTTAGGCCATACAAGGACAATGAGAGTCACTCACTGAAGATTTTCTTTCCATGCGAAAGAAAATCCTTTGACTCTTTTGTTTGTCATATGCTTTGTGTCTCTCTGTCATCAAAACAGCAATTACATGTTGAAACATTTACAGAAATGGATCAATAACCACAGAAATATGTCATTTTGCATTCTTCTTGAAAGATAAAAGGATCATTTTAAGTTTTCCTCGAAGCCCTTAAAACATTTAGAAGACAAATTACATTAGCTTTCATTATCCAATGTGATTTTATAAATATGCACACAGTGAAAATGCCTTCTATTCTTCAGAAGTTTTTTAAGAAACCCAAAAGTAAAAGTCAGAAATTATTACATTGTACAGGTAGGAAAGACACATTTAGATTAAAAGCACTATTGAAGATGTTTCGGCATTTCAGAAAGCAGAGACGAGTGTTTGAATAAAGCACATTCGCAAGACAATACGTGCTAGATTCACAGCTCCCTCCCCTGACCATGGCGCAACGTGCACGAGCCACTAGATGTTTAGCAGACAGCAGGTACAGATTCTCCATCATGCCACAAACGCAAGTAAAACAGATGTTGTTGTCTGAACGTCGCTAACTGCTAGCAGAATGATGTTAGCTACCTGCTGTAAACATCACCCGAGACTGTGCCGCTTCCAGCACGCAGCAAAAACTCTTGCCAATCAATCACTCTCACTGATCAGTCTCGCCTATTACCTGCTGAATTTAAACCATTCTTACTACGGTAGTAAAATTGATTGACGGCCAACAGACAAATGAAAAATGTAAGGAATGCAGAGATGATTGGCAGATGCTTTTTCAGCCCCATTACTTTCACAGCTGATGTATAATTTCAGCGAATATTGCAAAAATTGTTGGAAGAAATGTTGTCTATAACGCTTTTAAAGGTGTCATAACCTGGTATTTCATATCCACAATCCTTCTTAAATTATTTTCAAATGAATTTTTAATCATGGTGGGGTGGGACAAAAAATTTTATCAGCTCATTTTCTTACCTCTTTTCATCACCTACTTTTTTTTTCTTGCGAGGGTAAGCACGAGAGTTAGACTTGTCTGTAGGCCCGTTCACAATGCAAGCACCACGAACCAAAACAAACTTTATCCAGGATGGACCGAGTGAAGGAAAATGACGTCCCAACAGAGAAAAACGTGATGAAAATGTAACGGTTTGGTTGATAAAGAGAATACGCAGAGTCAAAGGGCTAAACTCTAATGAAAATAACAAATGGATGTCCGATGTGAAGTTACTCCAACAGCAACAATTATGTAGCTTGTTAAGCTACGTTAGCAACTTGTCACCATTCGTCTACCATCGTTTCCTGGTCTCTTACACTGAAGACAATAAGTTTTCTGGTGGTGCTAAAGAGCGCTTGTGTTAGCAGCTTCCACGGAGCACGTCAATACCGGTGGAGAAACAAAGTCACGTAATTTGGAGTGCGCGCTCTAGTGGCCGATTCTGGTGTGAAGAGAGAGCCCACATTAAAAAACAAAGCCACTTTCACACTCAGGAGTTTCCAACAGAGAAAAACGTTTTAACTGAGGTCCTATTTTTATACACATTTTAACATGAAAATGTGGTATTTCTGGGTGAAGACTCCTTTAAGGATAAGTACATCCCCTTAATATGCTTCACTAAGAAAAATGCATGCTCCTTAGTTATAGTAGGTGTGCACAGGTGCAACAAAGACAGGCCATTGGCATTGCTGGTTCTCCCAGAACGTTTTTTTTTCTTTCTCTCTCACTTTCTCTCATTGACAAAAGAAAAAGCATATTTCCCTAAAGCTGATATAATTTATGCTCAAATAATTCTAAATTTCATTCAGTGGACATCATGTAGTCTGCAAAATTACCAAAAAGTCACTGGTGTCCATTCATTTCAGCACGTTATTAAAATCCCCAAGCAGAGATGACGATACATATTATTAGATCCATTTGTGCTTTCAGCACGAATTGAAACCCAAAGTAAATTTTGTTCTCAGTAATGGATTACCTCTGAGTTTTAAAGTGTAAAGCATTATGCAAGAAGCAGAATTCTGGAAAAGAGCAACAAGGAAACGGGCTGAATTTGGTAAGTTATAGTAAAAAGGCAAAGATCCTCTCAGATATAACTGAAGTAGGTAAGAAAAAATAGAAAAGAAGAGAAAAAAAAAGAATCAAGATCAAAAACAATAGTTTGAAGTGTGCTATCATACCCAAAGTAGATTATATGCGTTCTACCTGTAAAGCCATAATTTACAGGCTCAAATGAAACACTTATCCATGAAATGTGCAGGTAGAATCGAAACTGATGCATTCAGTGCAATCATGGAGATGCAAAAGATGAAGCTTTCCAAATTTCTACACTAGTTATTTCTTCCAGGCCCATTTCTTGGATACAGCTTTCTTTTAATCCTTCAGGGCCCCGAGGCAGTTGCAGCAGCGCTGGCAGGTTGTAAGATTCTGAAAGAGATGGCACGCCTAGAATCTGAGGCCGAGTCTGCACGCAGTATGAAGGAGGCCAAGTATGAGCAGTTTGCCCTTGGTGAGTACATAAACTGTTCGATGACAAGGGCTGACAGTGTGGTCTGAGGAAGTAAAGGTCAAGTGTACCTCAACTTACCTCAAACCAACATTGTCTTCGATAAACACAAGCAAAATCCCACAAGAAGGGAGTGAAATACAAAACTATAGGAACTCTTAAAACATTGCAGAATGGAGTGGTTTATATTGTATACTGACTGTTCTTATTGTGTCAGATCTCTTCGGAGAGTGTTACTCCAACAGTGAAGACAGGGCTTATGCTTTGTTAGTGAGGAGAACACACTGCTGGAGCAAATCTACAGTCCTCAACTTGGCAACTGAGGCAGATGCTAAATCCTTCTTTGCCCATGATGGAGTCCAGGTAATAAGAACAAGCTCGTTTGTGCTCGTTTGGCTTCCATTTATCTGTTTTTCTTCATCCGCTTACTGATCAAAATGTAAAAAAAAAAAAAAATTCAGATGATTTGGCTGCCTTCTGTGCAGAAGTACTCCACAGTTATGTTATGAATTCCTTGTATGCCGGTAGAGACTTCATTCAGCACACAATTTTCCCTGAACATTCCTCTTAGAGATGTCCTTGTCATTACAAAGTCATCACTGAGAGTTAATTGGTATTCAGAGTCAGCAGGGAAAGTTAGCACGCAGTGAATAACATCTTTTATTTAAAGCACACAGTTGGAATAATAGAGTCTATTTTAATGGCAAGTTGTTAATTATGATTCAGTACATGCGTATTATTTGGAGATAATTTGGATTCCGTGGGTGTGATGTTGAGGGTGGACAAGACCATGACTAAGCATCAGGTGCCCCTTCATGCGAGTGACCTCATTTCAAACCGCAACTGCACGTCAAATGAAATGATTTGCTTGAAGAGGGAAATTCTTCTTTTCTTTTTTTTTTTTCTTTTTTATATAACTCCTCCTGTTTGTCTTCTAAGAATATCGACCCAATACTTTGAGGTGAAAATATTCTAGGAACTTCGGTGCCCTCTTGTGGAAAATTTCATTCACAGGCTCATTTGTAAAACAAAATGATAAAAGGTCATTTCTCTCGGCAGGCTCTCCTCACAAAGATTTGGTGGGGGGCTATGACCACAGATACTGCCATCTCCAAGCTTGTGGTGTCTTTCTTCTGTCCTCCTCTCATCTGGACCAACCTCATTAAATTCAGGTGACTAATCAGCCCATCATTTGTTTGAACCATGTAGACAGGCCATGTGGCTTTCTGTGGTGTGTGCTAACACCCTCTGATGTTTCTTTCAGTGATGAGGAACTGGACAATCGGAACGGTAACAAACAGTTTGTGGAACTGGACAGTCTGGATACAGAAAAGGCTTTACTGCTAACTGATGATGACGACCCATTGTAAGTTTCCCATCAACAAAGTTTAACCCCTTTATGCCCATTTTTTTCTGAGTTTTAAGGCATATAATTTTATCAGTTGACTCCCGCTGAATCTTGTTATGTATTTATTTTTTTCATTTTGTACTTTGTTTTGAAGGAAATGGCATTATTTATGACCGGCAACAGTCAAATGTAACCGAATAATAATAATTTAGAAATAATAACAACTTATTGATAGAAAATAATTATATAGATTTAATCGATAACAACAAAAAGTTGGAGGGGGGTGGGGGGTTTAAAACAATAAAAAAGTTCAATTGTACTGTACATGGATATCAATGGATATCATCATAATGGGAAGGACTGCACTTGGCCACCCCTGATGTATATATAATCCTAGACACTGATTTTAAATACTTGTGAGTTTATTTAGCTAAGAAGAGTTATCTAAGAGGAATCAATGAACCATTGTGCAACATTCTAGAAATAAGCAAATTATTAGCAAACCTGCAGACAGCGTTTTCCTTTAGTTAGCGACAAACTACATGCCCACTGGTAACTTTTGTTGTTGCTCACAGAAATAAGCCCATGAACAAAAAATATTTATCCCAGGTACAATTTTTAGGGTGAGGGTTACTCTAGAGATTTAAATGATAGAGTAATAATAGATATGTTTGGGGGAAAATCATTAGAAATTTATGAAAAATTAGCTCTTTTCAGAAGGATTTGCATTCGCCATGTCTTCCACCAGAAGGGGCAGAAAGCAAATGACATCACGTAACAGGAAGCCCTTAGAAATTACTTTTTATAAACCAAAACCTTTGTCCAGTTGTTTACTAGCATATTAAGTGGAAATAGTTGTATTCGTACCTTGAGATTTTTTATTGTGAGTAGAAAATTACATTGATACACTTCAGCAACAACTGTTGCTAGTGGGGCAAAATGGGTTCATTTGAAGCTCAACAGTCACCTACTAACAATATACCACCATAAAACTTACTTCAGTTTTTGTTATTATTTTATTCTTTCCATGACAAATTTGATTTTATCAAGTGAAAAATGAATTAAGACAGAAATTGGAAAAGATATGTAAAATGTATAAAATGAACAAAAACATATGATCTTACAGTTACATACATCAGATGTACAGGAAGCATAGTAGGTGACAAAAATGTGTCAAATAGATCAGTGATGTCTTTACTTTGTAAAGTTAAAGCAACAGTTTTCTGTTTCTTGGTTTTGCAGGGGCTCTTCACCTGGAGGTCCAGAAACTCAGAGCTGTGCCTTCGTGTGGTGGCGCTTCCTCCTCCGCCGCTGGCGTCGCTTTTGGAGCGCCCCTGTCACCGTGTTCCTCGGCAACGTCATCATGTACTTCGCCTTCCTCTGCCTCTTCACCTATGTGCTCCTGCTAGACTTTCGCCCGCCTCCACCCCTCGGTCCTGGAGCTCCAGAGATAATGCTGTACTTCTGGGTCTTCACCTTGGTGCTGGAGGAACTTCGTCAGGTGAAGATCAAAGAATTAAAGCAGTCTTTCTCCTCTGCTAACACAATCTGCTCCAAACATGTTACAAGTTCTCTCATCAATGTTTTGTTATTCTTTTGTTAATATTCCACATTTGCCTATCACAGCAGTCTCACATTTATTGTGATGGAGCAGCATTTTTATTAGATGTGCTACAGAGTTCACTCCTGACAAGTCAGACACATCTGAGTAGGCGAAGATGTGATTCGCTAGAGTGAGCTCATTCTCTCTTGGGTTTTAAGGATTCATGAGCCTCTCACCCTCTGCATTACTCCCTCCCAGAGAGCCAGGTCAGACAGGCATGATCTCTTATTGCAGTGATGCTGTTGAGCCTCCCCTGGGCACAAAAGACCCATATGAGACAAGTCTTCCATCCGCCTGCTTTTTCAATGCACATCTCACATTGTGCCTGAAATTAACAGAAGAACTTTGCTGGAGGCAGGTCTGGCATGTTACCAAGCCCAGCGGGGTCTCCGTACCATCAAAGGAATGGCATCCATCCAGCTATCTATGTATCTATCCATCTATGTTATGTAGAGGTATCACATCTTCATGTCGGTATTCAGAGTGACAGGACTGACACGACAGTCTGTCACTTACTGAGAGCATCCTTCCATCCTCAGCTTGTTGTCAAGACAACAGCGCCATCAAGGGACCAAGAACTGCTTCTTGATATACAAACAGATGCCCTGTCTCAGTCACTCGAGAAAGCTCTTGGTGAGAGAAGAATTTCACAGAGGTGAGAAAGTAGGACATTGCAGCTGCCTTTAACGCAGCAGGGACATATCCTGGCTGACTCCTTCTGGCCCCCGCAGGTGTGTCTGAGAAGGGACTGTGGTGTTATGCCCTGGCAGGAGGCATACAGCTGTAGAAAAGGACATGTTATTATTGTTTAGACCGAAAAGAAACTTAAAATATTAATGTGTTAACTATTTTTATGAGACAGAGCTTCTTCACTGATGAAGAGATGAGCATCCTGAAGAAGTTTAAACTCTATGTAGAGGACAACTGGAACAAGTGTGACATGGTGGCCATCTCACTCTTCGTTGTTGGTGTTTCTTGCAGGTAATTTTTACTAAATGGCACTAATAATGCTTTACCCTTCAAGCGACCAAGCTATTTTAGCGACTTATTTTACCAAATGGGGTTATTTATGACCCCAAAGACTTTCTATAGGAATACTTTGAAATAAACTATTCTTTTAGGATTTTAAAAAATCTATTTCACTCTCTAATATATTTGTTCATCATTTAGAGTAAAAATGTATTAAATTTGATATATATATATATATATATATATATATATATATATATATATATGTATATAATAGTAGCCAAAAACACACAATAGAACATTAACACATTTATTTGCACAACTCTTGTCTGTTACATCTTATAAAATGCAGTTTAACTTTTTATTCCTTTGCATTTTTCCTTTAAATCAAAGTACAATTACAATTATATAATAAAATATAGAAGAAGCAGGGACTAGATATGCCAATGTTTAATTTTTTATACTATTTAACCCCAATGGTAAAATTTGGCTCTCCATTTAATCCATCTGTAGATTGACTACAGAGCAGTGGGTTGCCAAGTCCCGGCACCTGGGAGCAGTTGGTGGGGGTTAAAGGCCCACAACGGAACTTTTGGCATTTTTCTCAGTGATGCACCCCTTATCGACAGCTAAACTAGCATCCATTTTGCATCTTACCTGTACTTTTAGCTCACCCAGTAAAAGACCGCCTTATCTTGACTATTGTTCTGTCCTTTCCTCTCTTTCGTTTCCTCTCTTCCTCTGGTAAAGTTTGCTTGCGCTTCTTTGCCGGATCCAACACGATGTGCATTCAAAACACCCACTGTGGTCATATCAGGTTCATATCTGTTTGCTAGCACACAACGTGGTGCGCAACCAATAATCGGCTGCAACGTCACGGACGCAAAAGTTACATAGTGAAGTTTCTGAGCCTGGAGCATAATGAATGTTGGTGTGCCATCAAAATGAGTCAGAAACATATTTTTAAGGTCTAAAAGTTATGTTATTGGTCTTAAGGACCTTGCTCAAGGGTCCACCGTGGTTTACTCTTATTTCCATGCCAGGGACTCAAACCCTTGTTGCCGGGACCAAAGCCCACCAATAATTACATGGCTGAACAATCTAAGCTTGGTTGTTGGCCACAGACTTCCTTGAGTTTGTCTCCTTGCTCGCCCACATGCTCTAGCTCCATCAGTAGCTCCAGGAGCCTGTGCCTGGCCTCAACCTGCTTCTCCTGCAGACACACCATGCTCTGCTTACGGTTCCACAGGTGTGAGGTCGACTTCATGGTCAGATTCGGGTCAGATTCTATGGTCTGACATCTCAGAGATGTGGTCTTCACTGTTGGATGCTGACCCATCTCTTCAATGGAGCCATTTTCACTTTGGGCATCAAGAATATTTTTCAATGCTTCTGCAGCTGTAAATCTTGCAACTCTAAGTCTGTTGCCCATGCTTCATGCATAGAAATGAAATATAAAGATTAGATTTGGCAAATTAAATGACCACCCTAGAGCAGGGGTTTCCAGCTCCGGTCCTCAAGGGCCACAATCCTGCAGGTTTTTTATGCCTCCCTGCTCCAACACACCTGACTCAGATTAAATGAGTCATTGTGCAGAACTTCATAGGCTGTTTACTTCATTTAATTGTGTCAGGTGTGTTGGAGCAGGAAGGGAATGAAAACCAGCAGGACAGCGGCCCTTGAGGACCAACTTTGGATACCCCTGACCTAGAGCTATCATGTTGAAAGTCTCATTGATCTTACTGGGGTCACAAATGATTTCGCTAAAGTTTGGGTTATACTTGCTACACAGACCGATCTTTGCGTAATACTATGAACAAATACAAGACAAACAGATTGGCAAATTCATGGTAGGAACCTTTTTTTCCCTTTACAATTAGAAAAATGTTGCACAAAATTATACGTCTGGGGTAATAAATGACACCACTCGGTCGCTTGAGGGTTAAAAACATATCTGCAGTAGGTTTGCTGTTATGATGGTTCAAGGCAAATGATTAAACTAAAATGGCAAGAAATGGAAGAAATGATTAAAAAAGAAAGTACGATTTTTTTTTCTTTCACTTTCCAGAATGGCGAGTGACACCTATGAAGCAGGACGGACAGTTCTGGCCATAGATTTCATGGTGTTCACTCTACGTCTGATCCACATCTTTGCCATTCATAAGCAGCTGGGTCCCAAGATTATCATCGTGGAAAGAATGGTGACTAAAACAGGATACACGAACAAAATATTTCAATTCTGAAGACCTTGTATCACAAAGAGAACATAGAGCTGATGTAGTCACTAAGAGGATGAAAATCTCTCTGTCTTGCAGATGAAGGATGTTTTCTTCTTCCTCTTTTTTCTGAGTGTGTGGCTCATTGCATATGGGGTTGCCACTCAGGCTCTTCTCCACCCAAATGATCCAAGAATTGACTGGGTGTTTCGCAGGGCCTTGTACCGCCCCTATCTGCACATTTTCGGCCAGATCCCGTTGGAAGAAATAGATGGTAAACTGCAGTCAGTAAACTATCTTTATCTCTTTTTAAGATGCATCTGAAATGTTTTCACCCATGAAAAATGTATCATCAGTGAGCACCGCTCTGTTGACCTGAATATTCTGAAATAATCTTATTGTTTCTTATTGTCTCATTAAATCGGCCACAGCTGCTCGGATGCCTGAAATTAACTGCACCAATGACTCAGAGGAAATTATCATGGGCCTGAGGCCTCCCTGTCCCAACATCTATGCCAACTGGCTGGTCATTCTGCTCTTGGTTATCTTCCTTCTTGTCACCAATGTCCTGCTGCTCAACCTCCTCATTGCCATGTTCAGGTCAGTTATGAAAAACATTTATAAATGGATTTGCCTGCGGATGTCAGTTAAGCTTGTTGCTTCACATGCAGTAATAGTACTGATAGTACCAAATTTTCAGCTACACCTTCCAGGTGGTGCAGGGAAATACTGACATCTTCTGGAAGTTCCAGAGATATAACCTGATAGTTGAATATCACAGCCGTCCAGCTCTGGCCCCACCCTTCATCATCATCAGCCATCTTTCCCAGCTCTTCCTCTCCATGGTCAAACGGCCAGAGTCTAAACAGGAGCATCTCGGTATGAAAGTTCAACAATGATTTTTTTGTGAGAGGCCTGTAAAGACATCATTTAAAAAACACAAGCATCAAAAAAACCTCAAGGATATTAGAACAAATTGAAGACTATAAAACTGCCATTATTCTTACACTTCATATTTTTGTTTCATGAAAAATTTCCATTATTTTTGAGAGATGCACTGTGTACTTTTGTGTATGAGTGTGTTTTCTTGTTTTTTGGCAGAGAGGGAGCTTCCTGCAGGCCTTGACCAGAGGCTGATAACATGGGAGACTGTTCAGAAGGAAAACTACCTGGCAAAAATGGAGCGCCAGCACTGGGAGAGCAGTGAGGAGAGACTCAAGAGTACTGCTTCAAAGTAATTATTTTGCTGATTTAAAGAATAAAAATAATAGCAGTAAAGGTGCTTATTTGTCATTTATTGCATTTTCTATTTTATTTTTCTTATTACACCAACCTGTAGCTTATTTCAAAGCTACAGTATACAATAATTTATCTAAAAATATAACTGGACACTGTTTTAACTGATTGTTTGATGTCAAGGGTGCAGAGCTTGTTGAGGATTGTCAATGGAATCAAGGACCAAGAGAAACGGTTGACATCCATGGAAGTTCAGGTAAATTCCAGAAAAAGATGCATTTTCCCCAGTTTTAAGTTGTGCGAGTACACTCAGACTGCATGGCCATCAGTCATTTCCGGATTCTCCTCTAGGTCAGATATTGTGGAGAGGTGTTGTCCTGGATGGCAGAGTGCTTTGCTCAGAGCACACTCAAATGTGGTAAAGATGCTCCAAGAGCTCCAAGTGAGTAAAAAAAGATACAAAAAAGAGCTGATTGCTGATGCCGATTGTGACATAAAACATTAGAGATTGGAAGGCAGTACAGTTTTGGGATCATGCACTTCCACTGAAGCAGAATTTAAAATGTCATATTATGTCTGTGTGAAATTTCAGCATCTCTTTCAGGCAGCAAGGCAGGAACCACAGCAGAAACGACTCAAAGTCCTCCAGAGAAAGAAGCCAAACAAGATGCAGAAGAAGACAGACCAAGTCACCCAGGATATGGAGCCAACAAGAAATTTCCTTACATCGATGAGTAAAAGTCTCGATGACAACGTGAAGCACACAGAGACTATGTAACACTCCCCAATCCAAATTCCTCCACAATATTACCCAACCTGTTGTGTTGGAAGGGTGTCCCTCTTCCCTGGAGGATTCAAATATACTGTAGTAGGCATCTGAGAACCCAAATGACCTTAAAGAAATGTTAACTTTCATAAAAAAGGCTGACATTCCTTACCCACCAACAGCCAAGGGTATTCATTTAGATTTAGCATGATGATGGTTTTTATTTCTGGAATAAAGCTAAATAATTTGATTTAGGGATTAAGCTTAGACAGATTCAAATTTAAATTTATAAAGTGGTATGCAACTTATTTAATTCAGCAGGCTGCTTTGACATAAAAAAATATCAGAATCTTCAATACTGTTACTTGTGGCCTTAAAAGTTAAATATAAGAGGGGGTCTGTCATTTGTTGAGCCAACACGTACAGTGCAGTGAGTCTGCACACCGTACTGCAGTGGCAGAACTCAAGAAGGCATCAAAAACATTTAAATAAGTAGTGAATTTCATGCTCAGGACTTCAAGTTATTTATCCCCAATACATAAACTTTTAGTAATTATATTACTAAAAATGACAAAGATACCTTACTATAAATCAATGGAAAACAAAAGCAGAAAGCAAAATATACCAAAATGTAGACTCAAAAAGAAAGCAGCATTTTGCACAAAGATCACCACATACGTGGAACACATTATAAGGTCTGTCAAATGCAATAAAGACTGGGTAACAGAGTATCCACAATGTTGAAGGCAACAACATTACTTTTTATTGACTTTGACATTAACAATAAATGCTGTACACCTAAAGAAATGTCTCAAATCAGAACACCTTTTTGTCAGCTAAGTGACAGATGAACATTCTCCACTGTTGTCCAGCAATTACTTTTATAGAAAGATTCTTTGTCATATTACTGTGGGTAAAATAAACAATTTCCACACATCCACATACTATTTCTTTGGGCTAAAATTACTATGTTCTTTAGTTCTTGTGTACTTATATGAATTTAATGTGCATTCATGTTGAAAATACAATGAAATCTTCTCTTTACTACAAATCTTGCTGATAGAGAGGCACTTTGAATTCCACTGTTGTCTATTACAGACATGGGAAAGGCAAGTGGTGCAATGATGTTCTATTTGCAAAATATGAACATTATAGGTTTGACTGAGTAAGTAAATGGGATTCTGAGTTCTTTAAAAATATGTATAAGGGATGTCAAGATGAAACAAAAAAAGAACCTGCATCCATGTTCTATGTTAGTTTATGAACTCCTGGACTGATTTTTCAAAACCATGAGTAGGTCCAATTTCAGCATTTTAAGTTAGTTGGTCGTAGTTTCTGCTTAGTCAGTGTGAGATTTTTGCAGCATCATTAAAAAAAAAAAAAAATCATATAAGTATTGTGATTTTGCTGGTTTTGATGGACTAGGATTTACGTAACATTCAAGCTGTGCTTCCAACACCAGAGGTTTTGTGGTTCACAATCAAATTTAACATCTTGGAACCTTTTGGATATTAGAGGAGTAAAATTTTGGAAAAGTCTGTAGAGTATCAAGTAAGCACAGTTGTAGCGCAACAGATCAGTCATCTGTTGAGAGAACATGGTGAACCTACAGATGATAATACATTGCTGCACATACACAAAATGCAACAACTTTTCACATGAAGGCACAGATGTTGCTACTGCCACAACTCAGTGAAGTTAAAAGGTAATTACTGCATCTATTGCATGATTTAATGCTATAGATTCCCAATGTTATGGAGAGATTGAAAACAAATGTCATGATGCAGAATATACACTAGATCTGAGGAACAAGATAAAAAACTACACTGCACTTGTGTAACAAAGAGCTCTATCAGGCTGCACTGAACTGACTCAGATTAAGTTGTTCTGTGTACAAATGTATCATTCCCAAATAGTACTGTATCCCATATATCTACACAAGAGGATATTGTACATTTCACACCTCTGGTGTATATCCATTTTAAAAAGGGACCATATTATGTGCTTTTCCCCATCTGAAACAATTCTTTGATATCTTAATCTAATACAGGAGTCGTGGTTTGATCAGATCCATCCTCAGTTACAGCTGTGCTGTGTACCCTTTTTTTTCCTCCTCTCTCAAACGCACCTCTAAGTGGGTCACACAAGCAGCAGCTTCATTGTTTCTCATCTCTACCGGTGTTGTGCAGGACAGCGTGCAAGTAGAGTTGTCTCTGAAGTGAGTAAGCACCTCAATCTCGGAAGCAGAGCAGCGCTCGTAATCAGGCATGGAAGTGGACAGTGTTCCAGACTGGAGTGACCAGCTAGTGACGTATGAATAAAATGCAGAAGTCAGGCCGATCGTAAAGAATGCTTCATTTAAAAGTCTTAAAAGGTAGAGTCCAGTGTTCCCCCGTTTCATCATACCCTAACACTATTTAAACTTAGAGGCCCTCCCCTCGGGCTGATGGCTGCATTGCTCTTCAGCCCCAAGCCTCTCCTTCAAAGCTCGGAAGTGGGTGAACGCCAAACCAATATTAACCGTTTTTCAAGCATGCATTATCTAAAGCTCTTATCACCGCAATATGCTTCCTTTTATTCACTGCATCCGTCATTTTTGTCGAGAAATCGAGTGAATCTGGTGTCAGCTCCAGTTGACATTTTAAAAACAAAAAAAGTTGAAAAACTTGATGAGTTTATCCCAAGAGAGAACTACGCCCTTAGCTCTGTCACTGGCTGGCAGCAATACGCAAATGTCCACCCAGAAACATCCCAGACACACCACAACAAAGGGAAAACACTAAATGCAGTCAGGGGAGGGGGAGTTGTAAACAAAACTCACCGCCACACCAGATTATAGGCCCAAAGGTGTCGATTGAGCCAGGTTTCAATCACACAAGTCTACCGTTTATTTTCAGGGGTAAAACTCCGGACCCTCCCTTTAAAGACTCTTAATAACTACAAAGTTGTTTTTTTTATATCTCTTTGTAAGTTAAAACACCCCAGAATACAATTTCAAGCACTTAGAAAAGTCAGTATGCATAAAATGGACCCTTGAAAAAACAAAACGAGAATACAGAGTGACATTTTCAGATTGAAAAACAAATAAATACTAGCACTGCAGTTTCTGTAAATGCCATGGATTTCCAACTTTCCTTCTCCTCATTTTTATAATCTGAAATCATTTGAACAATACTGAAACACCAGAAGCTGTATTGTACAAGTCAATATGGGCCGGCAGTGACTCGGGCGTCCAATAACCGGAAGGTTGGTAGTCGGAATCCCATTTCATTCCAGTCAATTTGTTGGTGTGTCCTCGTGTCACCCACCACTCTCAGCACCGTTGGTGCGTGCATGTTCGGTGGTCAGAGATGCCGTTTGTGGTTGCCATGTTTCTAGCAGTCTGCCCCAGGGCAGCTGAGACTATACATGTGACTTACCGGCACATATATGACTGTGGTGTGAATGCCTAACGGAGTCGCTGTAAAGCCTTTGGGGGCCTTGAAAAGCACGATATAAATTATTATAATGATGATCCCACAGAAATTAGTTTGACTTTAGTCCCTTGAAACCGATGCTTCGGGTCCTCTAGGCTGCACTGTTGGTCCCTCACGATTAAACATACTGTCAAAACGTGGCGTCACCTCACAGCGGATAAGAAGTGTGTCATCTTTGACGAAAGCTCTCTGACCCAGCTGATTTAGGTGCATAAAGGTGACATAGCCAAATCCTTTGGGATTGCGCTGGATCATGGGCCTCTGGAAGGCTTGCAGGTCTGGCTTCGTCTCCATGACTTCTGTGTGATGCTGACTCTCGGGTCCCTGGTCTAGTATGGCAAGCCGGATGACCCCTTGAAATGGCCATGTGAGCTGCCCATCGTGAGCTCCTTGCATGGTGTGGACAAAGAGGGAGATGTAGTTGGAGCAGCGTAGGGCGTTGGGGGTTTGCAGGTGTAAACGGAGACACAGCTTGTAGCCTGGACGGCCCGTATAGAAACCAGGACTGTGCTCTACCACCGACAGGCCTGCTTCTTGGTTCCGCAAAAGAGCAGAGAAATTTCTGAGGGGCCAGATGAAGATGCCATGGCACTGCTGGGCCTCCAGTTCCTTCACAGTCTCCTCCAGCATCGACACCCTACGCCTGAGCTCAGCAAGCTGCCCTGCCTGTGGAAGAAATAGGACAGTTTCAAAGGACAAAGCTTTGGAAGAAGAAGAAGAAAAAAAAAAAAGAGCAGTCGCAACAAAAAGTATGGTAAAAAAAAAAAACAGTAACAGGCTGGCAGGAAAAAGGAATATCTGTGATAAAGGCTTCTCTTAACTTTCTGTCATAACAACAAAACACAAACAGATGACTGTCGAGTCAAATCTTAGACTAAAGCCTAGAAAAACCAACCAAAATAGTGTCAAACCCCTTAGGGGTATGATGAGTTTCCTGAAGGGTTACCCTTGAGTTGAGTGACAAAATTTAAATGCCTGTTCTGGTGATAAACCCCTTTTACAATTATAGCTGCCACCACTCAACAATAAATATTTCCATTTGGAACTGACATACCTCTGCAGTCTGCAGTGTGTCTGATGGAAAAGGGTAGGTCTTTTCTCCTATATTTTCATGCCAGTCAAACTTTGAAAGCTTGACACACAAAAAGTTTCAAAACTGCTGTTGTACTGTTATACAGCAGCTTATGACAAAGACATAATAATCCTTATTACAGCATTAAACACAATCCAGGATTGCTGTATTGAAGTGGCTACAAGGCACATGGGCTGCAAATTTAATCATCCTCACTGGCCTGAGACTTTGCAGAGGAATTGACAGTATGCACACACCTTAACACTAACTGTCGACTGATTACATGCCCGTTCATGTAAAGCTTCAGCATAATTGACTCTAAAGGAAGCATGTTAGAATGATGTCGTCTATGGAGTTCCAACTGACTTGTGCATGCAAACATGGAAGCCAGATACCTAATCTTACAATGTAAAGGCAAGACTCATTGGAGACAGTGTGGATAAGTAACTGTTTAATATCTAAAATGTAAATATGACCCCACATGTTTGTTCTCAATGAACATTAAGCAGAGCTAATTCATGCTGATGGAGCAAGAGGACATCTGCTTGCAGCACTGCACAGGCTATCTACTAACCAGACTGCACAAAATATTGAAATTACACTAATTCAAAACAACAATTATGCAGCAAATGGTTGCTATCCATGAACTCAAGGGTCTCATTAGACCGTTTAACTGAAAACCCAAAACAAGACAGGAGTTTAAAAATCCGGGCAAAATAAACATCACAACGCGACCACCACTCACTGGTGATGTGGAGGAAATAACACTTTTATAAACTTGAGCAACCCTTACTTGTGTCTCTTTTAAGATGATGAGCTCACGAAGTTGGTGATCCTGCTTCACCAATCGTCCATCCATTTCCCTGAGTCTCTGCATCTCCTCGCTCGGTTGACATGCAACAGGGATGTTGCTGCAACTCGCAGATCCTCTGGGCCCACTACAGGCTGAAACTGATGCTGCAGCTCCTTGATCCTCAGTAGAAACAGAAGATCCTGGTGTCCACGGGGGTTTTGGTGTAATACCATTCAGGCTCACGCCGCGCAAAAACTCTGCCATGTAGCGCATATGCATCTGTGTGAACTCCTGCATGTGCTGAGCTAGGTTGTGGCGCTGCATCTGCAAGGGCAAAGCAAAACTGGAATGTGACATCTGGTCTGTGTGGCCGATAGCAATAGTAGTTGCGTGACATGGGAAGTAGTTGTTCTTGTGTTAACATATATCTTGGGATGTCAAATCTCAAGTAAGCACAAAATAGAGGTGTGAGCCTTTTAGGAAAAATTGAGGATACATTAAAATTTAATTGTTAAAGTCACAGTCAGAAGTGGCTCAGGAGGGTTTTATTTGCATTTAACAATTTGAATTGAATATGTCCAGAACCACACTGAGGGACCACCTGTTGACATGATGTGACCCCCACATAATTCACAATTTCTGTGAAAGTAAACAAAGCACTTGTGAGCAGAAATCTACAGCCATGGTATAAGGTTGAATATGCTGAATATCCAACCAACTTCACCGCACTCGCATTTACACAGAAAGAAACTTGAGATTTTTTTTCCTTTAAAGATTGCTTTACATAAAACACGAAAAAGTGCTCACTACACAGCTAAGAGCTCTCAGACGGCTTCCTGTTATCTCGTTTGATGTCAGCAACCCATTTCGTTCAAGGTCAGCAGGCAGTCTGTAAAATGAAATCCCATCCTTGGGATGTAAATTGGAACATATCTAAAGCTAGCTGTAGCAGCTGAGGCTGGTAGCACTCTGCTTTGTTTATCTTTTTGCCACCCACGAATGTTACCGACGTACAAGTTACAAAAACAGTCAAAAAAGCACTATCAGACAGAGAAAAGTAGCATAAAAAACACATTTATTGGTTGTAATAAATGTGTACTTATGATCAATTAGTATGCATATTAGCACCAAATATGAACGGGGCCTTTAACAGTAAATAAGATGCATATGAAAAAAACTTCAAACCTGATCACCTACCTTTTCCTTACATCCAAAGATGCTAAAGTTACAGGTGATAGGTGCTTTTGGGCAATCTGTATCACAATGGGACTCCAACTGGAAAAATGCAAAAAGTATCCAACTTAACTTCATTCATAGTCATTCATTCAAATCAAGTGTTGATCAAAACCATTTCAAAACATCAATTATAACTGTTTACTGGTCAAAAAACAACATTTACACCGTAAATACCAGTCTATTGTGTTATGTGTTGTGACTGGGTGTGGACCTGTTTCCTGTTACATCAATAAAAGAGAAGTTGCTGGAGAAAAAAATACAGAAATTCACAAACATCTTATGTTCCTGATCCTGTTTTCATGGCAGACACTTACCTGGTCTCTAACGAGATCCATCTCACAGTACTGGCATTTTATGTTGGCAAAAGGACACTGCTGCTTGTGAAGCTAAAGGAGCAACCAAAACCAGACCGTTAATGGTTTATCCCTGCTGATATACAGCACAGTTACATATCAATAAGACAACAGTACCTCTTCTTCTTCATAAACAAAGCTTGCCATGCAATCTGGACATGACATGGGTCTTCTTTGGCACTCAACAGTTGTGTGCTCCTCCAGGTAGCTCTTTCTCACAGCCTGCTGGCACTGTGGGCAAGACACAGTGGCAAACTGACACTGTGCCAAATGATTCTGGAAGGGAAACAATACATCGAAACAATGAAGTTAATCTTGCGCCCTCAGAAGGAAAACAGTGGTTCAGACAACTCACAATAATTTCCTACACAACAGGAGAGGCAGCCCTTGGTACCGAACCCATTTCTTATACCAAGCTTAACTGAGTATTACACAAGGATAGTCATAGAAATGAGGAAAGAAGTGAGTTTGTTAGATTCTAGGAAGGTCCTGGACAAGTAATCCTTAAGGATGTTAAACCTGGAGATAAGACTGCAGCATAGTTGCACGTGCAATTATTTAAAACTTTCCATTTGATAAATAGGCAACTGTTTAACAAAATGTCGGAAAAATCAGGGAAAAGAATTTGTGATTATGGCAGTGTCAAAGGAGGAACAAAGGTAAACTGTCCCAAGCTTGCTTCTGTATTTTTTTTTTCCTCTTTTCTCCAACGGGGAATATTTATAGATTTAAACACCCACAAACACTTTTACAATCTCAGCTAACCACACAAGTTGCTGATAACTTTACCTCCGTTATCAGAAGTTCATGTTTTGCATAATTTTGGATGAGGAGTATTACAAATCAGAGCTGTCTGTAAAATTCTAACCTCTAAACGTCGGAGCTCCATTTTTTCAGCACATCCAAGGTTTGGACAGCGAACAGTTAGCGAGAGAATCTCCCTTTTGGCAAAGTTATCAGGGAAAAGTTGGTCTTCTGATAGCATTTCATTGTCCACAGGGCACCGCTGTCCTGCATCACTGTTTTGCAAGAGAATGAAATGGTAATTAACGCAGAATAGTACATTTACTGGTTTACACATAGTGCTTTATTATGGAGCAGGAAAATGACTCAAGTGTTGCCTTGTAAATTACAGATTTTTTTTTTTGCAATGAAAGAAAATATATCCTTTAATGAACAATGAATGTGTTAATAAATGCATTTTAATTCAGTATCAGTCTGTCAGTTTTGTCAGGAGAACAGCAAAATAACATACCGAATGGACTTCTCGATGCAACTCTTGCAGAAACGGTGACCACAGCGGGTTTGAACAGCATTTCTTAATGCCATAAGGCAGATAGGGCACTCGTATTTACTCTCTAAGGGTGGGTCAAACTCCACATCATAGCCCTGAAGGGGAGCAGCTGGCTGAAAACTACTGGAGGAGCTGCTAAGAAAAGGCCCAAGACCTTCTGATGGGCTAAGAAGAGATTCACGTTCCTTTTCCAGCATTGCCAAGGCACAGCCGGACAGCTCACCACCAACAGCTTCATTGCTGTCCTCCTCCAGACTTCCCTTATTGCTTTCAAAGCATGCCATCTGCAGAGAGAAGCAGTCAGTGGCTGAAAGCAATAAAAGGCATCACATTTATGTAATCATCAGTTGGGTCTTAAATAAGCTTCAGTAATTATTCCCTTTCTAAAGATTTCAGGTAAGTACTTCAGTACACACTAAAAAAGAAAGATGCATTAATGACTTCAAAAAGGCGCACATGCTTTGTCAATGGTGTTATTGCAAGTACAGTGCCTGGAAAATTGATACATTTTCAACCACCTTGTATGTATCTTTGAAAGACCACTTTGTACCTTCAGTGACAGATAAAAAAGCAACAAAAACACACCACAATCCAGAGGCTGCAATCTATTGTTGATTTGAACAAAAAAAAAAAAAAAAAAAAGACAACATAATTCCACTCTAATGTCACCTTAAACACCACATTAAGTTCCCCCATCAACTGACCCCCCCCCCCCCCCCCCCTTTTTTTTACTTCATCCCTTATTTCAATGAGACAAAAATCTGTCAATATTTTTTCTAATAGTGAACAACTAAATTTGTTTGTCCTACAATACTAAATTAAATCTATCATGTTGCAAAGAATTTGACAAGTACAGGCACGGTTTTTTTTTTTAACCCCCCCCCCCCCCCCCCCCCCCCCCCTTTTTTTTTTTTTTTTTGCTTAGAGACGCACACTGATTGGGTGAGAAAGGTCTTCAATTTTCTGGAGTGCATGCTTTCTTTTTTCAGTTTTAACGTTTGCCCAACGTCACTGTGACAAAGTGAACCAAGACATCCAAATATTTTATATTACTGTTGTGCTATATATTTATTAAATTCCATCTTTTTTAAACTTATTTTTTATTCATTTGGGTATCCACAACAATATCTTACATGGCTCACAGTCTCCATCATGAGAGTTAGATTTGGAAAATGAGACTCCATAGAAGCCATTCAGTGCAGCTTAAACCGGATAACTATGTATTTTAAAAAGCCAGTTCGTATCAACTAATGACAATAGTCCTGAATGCTAAATCCTGACTTCACTTTAGTCACATTACTTCCTTAAAAAGGATGAACAGCTCAACCACCAAAATAACAAACAGTAACAGTCAAACCAACATTAAACAGCTATAATATGTTCTACACATAAAATGAAACATTTTATAGAGTAAGGTAATGACTTGAATCAAAGGTAAGGTTAGAGTAAGAATGATTAAGCATAAAGTCACGTTGTGATGCCCCTAAGGCTAGCATTACACACGTCAGCAGAAATGAACTCATGTTATATGGGTTTATGTTCATATGACTACATGGTGGTCATTGATAACTAAGACTGAAATGTATTTATTTCTAAGGGCATATTAATTTTGAGAAGCAAACTTGTCGTGTGCACCCAGAAGTGTTAGCAATATTGTCACTTGATCACAGTCATGCTCCCAGATACGGAACTGCAACTTTCAACCTAACTGCGTTACTTGAAATAAATGTATTTACCAAAGCAGAAGGAAGCACGCACCTGTCCTCACCAGCACGAGAAGCATTAAAGTATTGAAGACTTCTGTGTCTGTGAAAGCAGTTATTGCTTCCGTACTTACCAACCTTTTACCTAACATTAAAAATGTCTTAAATGTTTCGTTTCAGATTTCCTGTTTTTTTTTCTCTCGCTCTCTTTTTTTTCTTACTTTCCAAACGTCATCGAGGAGGCTGAAAATTGCCTCACAAAAGCGGTGAGCGCCCCCGCGTGTTCGGAGACTGGAATTGCCACAAGTATCAAGAGAGAAAAATGGCGGACCTCAGGAAAATCTGTCCTGAGTCTGTGCCTTGCCGTGTCAACTATACACGAAAAACACCGTTTCAGGGGAAGCTTTTAATTTTTCTTTGTATACTAATAGTGGACTCCGGAGGAGCTACGACGCACTGGGTTGTCACAGAAGATGGAAAAATTCAACAACAAGTATGCGACTTAGCTGACTGACCTGCTAAAGCTTACGCTATGTAGTTAGCTTCTAAAGCTAACTATTTTCCCCAGCAATAATAAAAATCAATTGTTATGTTGTTTAGTGAAATAGTTGTTGCATTTATTCAAACTCAATACAGCTATTGTTTTTGGCTGGTTATATTAAACAGGAAACTAATGTTAAAATAACAGTGTGTGTAAATCGCTTAGCTTGATTGAACAAGGTAAGATAACGTTACTTTATCAGGAGATTAAGCAAGTTGAGTTCAAGGTGACAAATTATTTCCAGCATTTATCAATGGCTACCTCAGAAACCGGATGTAATTTTGAATGAGAATTGACTGTTAATAAATCCTGTAGTTATCTTATCTTGAACATAACCCTTAATTTGTTTATGTGTCAAGCTTGGGTGGTCTGACAGGATGAGTTGGCACATCTTGGAGTGGAATAGACCATTTTAGACATGACTCCACGAATTAAAATTTGTTGGCAGTGGCAGATTAGGAGGATTAATATGCTATTCAAATGGGTTTTATTTCAGGTGGACTCTCCTTTGAATCTTAAACACCCACATGATGTTGTGATCTTCATGAGGCAAGAGACCCGTGTAAACTACCTCAAGAAGTTGGAGGTGTGTAGGTTTTATTTTTAATGTTTTTTTTTCATTTCCAGTTATTTTCTTCAATTTCATTTGAGTTAGGGATGGAAAAAAAATGCAAACAAAGCATTCAAAGAGTAGACTACTTACTGCTGTGCATCTCCATAGAGAATATCCCGTTTTTAAACTCTCACTACTTGCATGTCTCTTTTAATATTTGAACAGAAGCAGCTAGTAGCACAGAAGATCCACATTGAAGAAAATGAGGATCGAGACACTGGTTTGGAGCAGCGACACTATAAAGAGGATCCAGACTGTGTAATGGCTAAGGTGCCCCTTGGAGATCTGGATCTGTATGATGGCACTTACATTGCCTTGGAGAGCAAAGATATCAAGTAAGCAATCGATGAAAATGTCAAAGCGTGGATGTGTGATATGAGAATATCTAGAATGTCTACAGCCTGATTTTAAGGAGTTTGATTTTAATTGTAATAATTTTAAACTTTTTTCTCCCATCATCTCAATGCAGCCCCGAAGACTATGTTGATTCCCGGTCTGCTCTGCCCCCAGATCTAGAAAAACCAGACTGTGCTAAAGTATTTGAACTTCCTTATAGTATCCATGCCTTCCAGCATCTCAGGGTGAGTACAGGCTACTCAGGTTGATAGAAATTGTTAGCACATATATTAGTCTTTATCATTTAAAAGAATAAATGAATGTCTTTACTTAAGAGGTATGTTGAAAGGCTGTGCAAAGCTACTTATCTTTTCTATGGTCATGGAAGTACACTACTCACAAAAAGTTAGGGATATTCAACTTTTGGTTTTTGGAGAACAGAATGATGCAGAATGAATATTTAACCATTGAACAATGTATATGTGCATTGAAAAGTTTAGAGAAAGCTTAATTCAGTTCACCTGTAAAGGTTGTAGCGGATTTTAGATTCTTTCTGACCTCATACAAAAAGCCAAATATTCTTAACTTTTTGTGAGTAGTGTAAAAGATGATGAACATAAGAATTTCTCCTTGAATAAGCTGTATTCTTTGTATTAATCAAGACATGAACCAGAGTTCAATGGTATCAGAAGTTAGATGCACACTGGATAAGAGCAAATACATTACAGGTATATATTTATCAAAGGGGTTTCATATTATCATACCTAGTCAGTCATATCAAAGAAAACACATTTGATTTGAGTTTTGTAATTATCTTTAGTTTTTGATCATACATATTATGGAATTAGTAATGATTAAGAAAGTTTAGGGGTTTTATGCCTTTTTTTGCCAACATACTCTATAAAAGACCATCTATAGGGTCTATACGCCAGGTTACCTCTTAAGGTATTTTTCTGTGCTTCCTGAGGCAGTCCATGTGTTGAAAGATCCTCCTCATCTCTTCAGTCATTGCAGCTCTTAAAATGCTATTAGATATTTTGCTGGTATGTGCCAAAACTCGGAGGGCAGGTCTTCTTCTTTTGGCAGGTCACAAGGCAATCAACAGAGTTCACATACATACTCAAACATGTTTATATGCAGTGAAGGCTCAGAATTTCAACTTATTACTAAATATTATCAGAATGAAAAATGCACGTCGTGAAGTAGCTTGTCTTTAGTGCAAAGGTTGCCGTTTAAGCAATGCTCTTGGAAACCTCTGAAGAAGGAAAGACTTCTGCAGTTTGTACACAAGGTTGTTAGTTTCATATTACAAAGCTGATTTCCCACAGAATCAGTATTGAGATGTATGTATTTACCAACAGTTTTAGCAATGAAATAGTCTCTATGGAAATATGCAGGTGATTGTATTTTGTGTTTCTTGAACATAAAAACATCTTGAGTTAATTCTATGGTTTAGTTTCAAATCCAATGATAATGCTTTGACTTGTAATCTGGAAGGTAAATGTCAGGTTAATATTTTGGAAACTTCTGAATTTGTAACAACATTCCAGATAATAAGGACCTCCATGTGTTTTTCCAGGGTGTACAGGAGAGGGCAAACTTGACCTCTCCACTTCTCTCCAAGGAGGATCCCATTTTTAGTTCATTGTCTCAAAAGCTGGGTCGCAGTTTTGACGAGGTGGGCCATCGCATCCATCAAGGCCTACTGAGGGTAATGATTAAATGGGCTACTTTCGTCTCAAGTGCAAATAGTCAAGTTTTTGTTTTACAATATTTGAGATGATTAAAAAATGTTGTCATAACTTCCTGATTTTTTTTTTTGTAGAATTCGTCTTCCTGGGTGCTGTACAACATGGCGTCATTTTACTGGCGTATGAAAAATGAGCCTCAGAAGGCAGTGGACTGTGTAGTGCGTGCTCTGCATTTCTCTCCAAGGTACTATCAGGCTAGCCAGAGAGCTTCTGCAGTAATATACAGTGTATTATATGGCACGACTCAGGGTTGTGTGTGTGTGTTTTGTTTTTATAGGCAGCATAAGGATATAGCTCTGGTCAACATGGCCAACATCCTGCACCGCGCCCATTTCTCAGCAGATGCTGCTATTCTCGCCCACGCTGCCCTTGACCTTACCTCAGATCTCTTCACCAGTCACTACACCTTAGGCAACATTTATGCTGTAAGTAAAAGCATGCACTGCAGCAAAGGTTTGCATATTTCAAACCACAGAATCAGCATCTAGTTAACTATGCAGACTTTTGTGGCCTGTGACGGAAATTATAGTAAAATTATCTCGAGAATCCATAGTTGATTAGATTGAAATCTACTTTCTATTCTACTTTTATGCTGCTACATTTACCATGAGATCTGTAGGTACCACAGTCATGGTAGACTTATTGGTGGGGACTTTTATATCTGAAAATATAGCTGTCAGCAGTACTTTTAGAAAATAATTTGTGCTGCGACTAAACAAAATTTGCATCATGTATTTTTTTAACCTAACTAAATGTTATGTAACACTTGTCTTTCAGCCCTCAGAGCTTCAGACCAGTGTGTACTAATCTATACATAATATCAGACTTTATTTTAAGTTCTAGATGACAGAAATTGAGCATTTGATCTGTGTTATATTCGAGGTCTTTATGCGTCCTGTTCTGTTGCTGCCTTACCAGATGCTCGGGGAATACAACCACTCAGTGTTGTGTTACGAGCAGGCACTGCAGGCCCAGCCAGGGTTTGAGCAGGCCCTGAGGAGGAAACATGCTGTGCTCTGTCAGCAAAAGCTGGAGCAGCGCCTAGAAGCCCAGCACAGGTAGGCAAGCACTAATGCACTCATTCTGTGTACTTCGGTTGCTTTTATCATTTTCCATTGTACTTCGAATAAAATATGAATTTTACGGGAAGGTAGAGTATCAAAACTTATCCAAACAGACTGTACTGGAGAAAACTGCCATACTTGAGTAATGAACAAACTTGAAAACAGTTATATCATTGGTTAGCCTTTTTAAGTAAGCATCACAATATCTCTTTTTGTGCTCTTTTTCTGTTGAGTTAGAATTGTCTGAAAGTGAGAATCCTGGACTATCTTTTACATTTCTGTTTGATGTATAATTCATTTGTTTTACAATTTCATGAAAGCCTGTTTTGGTGTGCAAGAAAATTTTGGGAGCATGCCATGAATCACATCTCAGGTTTCTTCTTTATAACAAAAATGTACATTGATTGATCTTCCAGTCATATTTGATTTATTTATTTTTCTAAAGAAAGTTTCCTTTGTTGGCACAGCATCTGTGTCCAGTTCATGAATGGAGGCATGATTTATTTTGCCAATACTCTTCCACACATTTCTGCCACATCCCCTGTATTTTCCCTTTAAATTTCCCTGTGGTTGTAGATCCCTGCAGCGGACGCTGAACGAACTGAAGGAATACCAGAAGCAACATGACCACTACCTCCGCCAACAGGAGGCCCTGGACAAACACAAACTGCTGCAGGAGGAGCAGATCCTACGCAACATTATTCATGAAACTCAGATGGCCAAAGAAGCCCAACTTGGTAAGATGCCATGCACAGTAAGAAGAGAGGGCATGATACAACTGAGATCATTTTAAATACTTTTCAGATAGTTACTAATTTTATTTTGAAATGATTTGGTAACTTGAGCAAGTTGAGAATTTGCATGCCATGTACTGGATAAAAGCAAATGTTTAGTATTAAGAGAAAAAGGGAAATGATCAGGCGGGTGCTCAGCTTACAGTGAAGTGGTATGCATCACTGCGAAGATGAGCATAGTTTACCTACTTGCTTTGCTGAGCAGATGTAGAAATGTTGTGACGTGTAGGAAAGCGTGGAACTCTCCTTTACTTGGGTTGTACAAGTAAATAAGGAGGAGTACTTCCTTCTCTTGCTGGGAACGCCGCATGTGAGAGCAGCCCCATGAGGTCTCAACAGGATCAAAGTCAGGTGTGGAAGATGGCCAGGTCAATATTTAATTATCTCTGAAGCCTTTGCTGGTTTGGAAACAGTGGAATACTTATGTGCGTGTGAAGATGTAATGTCCCCCATAAAGGCTGCAGCCTTTGAATGCTGTGTGAAATATTTTTCAGAAATTGGAAGCAGATTTTGGTTTAGCTTAGACCTTTTAAAGATCTTGAATTCATCCTAATGACATCAACCATAACAAACACCCCTCCCCCACTGTGTTCATATCTAACTTGAGGTAATGTATCCAGCATTTATCCATACGTCTGGCCAACAAGAATAATTTCCATGCCATCTCTCCATAAAACCTTTGAAAAATCTGTCACGACGTATGTCTTGATCTTATGTTGATATGTGACTCTTATTCAGTGGTTTTCATTTGATCCCTTATGAAGGCTGCATCTTGAACTTTTGCCACTTCAGATAAGTTGAAGTCTTGAAGTATGGTAGCCCTGGAGGAAAATAGGGACCGGGGGGGCCTTTTTGGAGATTTTGAACAGTGCTTGGAATCATCGTCCTGCTGAAAAATTCACATGGCCCTCGACTTTAACAAGGTTTCCA